>JALBCR010004723.1:0-124455 GCA_030710515.1 Abscondita cerata | reverse complement strand
CGTTTAGTATCACAAATCATAGAAATGAATCAAATCCATTTGTAGCAACCGAATCGCACATTGTCCCTACGGTGCATGTATTGTGCATTTACATTTCTCTACTTTTCTTACTCACATTGACTGTTTAGTCACAATTTAGTGTCTAGGTTGTAGTAATATTTATTCTTTTTAGTTTCAACTAGATCTTTTGATTACGATTGCAAAATATGGGGTCCTAATCAAATGCTAACTGATATATTAATAAGATGTAGAATAGTATAAAAAAGTTACAAAACAAAACTTACGGTAAGTTAACGGGCATTGGGATCATTTGGGTCTCTAAAATAAGAAAAAAATATAATAATTTGCCATTTACTTCCATCTGTTGGAAAATTATTCCCTATTTTAATTTTGAAAAAAAGATATGGAATTAAAAATAATATACAGGATGGTACTTTTGAAAACGGGTCATAGGGATTTAGCATTGTGAACTCGTTTTTTTGGAATTCCTGCTCGCCTTTCAAGTGACAATAGCTAAACACAGCTAATTCGCATACTCAAAAATCAGCTGAATTACACGGTCTTTTGAAAATTCATCAATAAAAATTAGTAGTTTTTGATGTTTATTTATTGTAACCTTCCTATTTAATTTAGTTCTAATATCATTCGAAGCTGTTCTTTGGGAATAAAACTTTTATTTGTTTATTAATGACTTTCCTTTCAGCCTTATTGTCAAAACGTAGGAATGTTGATTCTTTAGGCAACCCAATACTATTTTTCTTTCATTATCAAAACTTACTTTTATTTTTATTGACAAATTTTTTGAAAACAACGTGAAATTTAGCTCTAATAACACTATACTGACTAATTTCTTCATTTTGTTACCAAAACCGGAAGTTCAGAATTGATTGAAACATTAAAAAAATTCGCAAATCATCTCAAATCGATATCTCTCAAAATTCCAGAAATATTTACTTGGTTCCAAACATGGATCCATCACTTTATCACTTAAAAATGAGTTTTATACGAATTTTTAATTTGGTGTTTTGTGAGAATCGTCTCGATAAAAACTCCAACAGTAGCGGCCGTTATGTGATTATGTAACATTGATTTTCCAAAGATTTAATGTCCTGAGGAAATGTTTTCAGTGTTCTTAACTAAAATCATCTAGTAAGTAACTACACGGTCAAATTTTGACCCAAGAAGTTCTTATGGCGAATATATTTAACACGTACAAGTAGTAACTTTTATTAGTTTTGTTTCGATGTAAACATAACCAAATGTAAATACTCTTAATCTTTAGTGCACCTCGTGTTTGTTTTAAACTATTAATTACCACTTGACCGAAAGCATCCATCTTGAAAAAACGCCACTGGCAACAATCAGAACACCATGGCATCATTTATTTATTGATTTGATATGCAGTTTTGTCTGACTGAATTGAATTTCCAAAATTATTTATTAGAGTATGAAAAAAAAAAAAGAATAAAAAGATAGTTTTATTATTTTTTTAAAATTTAAAAAAAAAAATATAAAATAAAAAAATTTTAAAAAAAAAAAATATTTAAAATATAATTTTTATATATTAAAATTGGGTATTTAATTAGATGCCTTACCTAAGGGTCTTAAAACATTCTGGTTTCCATACTGGAATAATGTAGGGACCTAAGAGAAGAAAAAAAAAGTACTGGGGGTAAGCATCGGAGGAGGCAAACGTGATGAGAGAAGCATTGGAGAGGCAGAGGAAGGCTAATATGGAGGAAAGGAAATAGGTAATAATTGTAAAAGAAACCTATTGTGTCTACATATTCAAGGATAGAAACATGGTTTTCTCTATCGAGCCAAAGGTTGTTAGATTATGTTTTGCTTTTCTTAAACAAAGATGAAGTTTATCATGTTATTAAGAATGTCAAATGGGGTTTCAGCCCCATTTATTGCCATTGCGCACGTTTCAGACTACCAGGTTATTTTCCCCATCTTTTAACACAAAATGTAATCCTGGTACAATGGACAATGTAGGTTCTTCTCAATTATTAAATTGCACACGAATCAATGTAATCCTTGAACTGACAATAAAAAGGCGCGATTCGTCTGGTGTGTAGTCTGATAAACTCATTTGAGTCAGAGTCCTCTTATATCGCTGGAGAATAAAGGTTATTTTGCTCAAAGAAATGGGGCAGATCTTCTTTTACCATAAAAGGTAATATTGGTACCAGAATGATGCAGATTCTTCTCATTTAATCTGAAGCCAATTCAGGTCTTAAATGAGATCGCCCAGGTCGTGATAGTTCTGCATCATCCTCCACAGATTAGGTAATGATGTATCGAGTATGTCTTTACTACCAATGCAAGCCTTTCTGCTGAATCTAGATTAGGATATGTCTATTTATGCCTTTGTAATTTATGAGACAAACCTATCAGAGATCTTGATAGTTTTTTGGTTACATCACAAACCATTGCTACACCAAACTTTCTCTTTAAATTTTTTCACTTTTGTAAATGTTCATTGCACATTTTGCATACGAAATGTGGAACCAAAAATTTATTCTAGTCTCCCAAGTAAAGATCAAAAGATCTAGATAAGTTAATTTTACACAGCCAGGAAAGTTTTGTAGTTCGTCGAAAAATGACGTACTCGCCATGTTCATAACAAAAAATGTATTTGGACGCCATGGTTTTAATATAATGTTTTATCACTCAAGATTACAAAATTATAATACATCACCTACATTAAATATCAACAGTAAGAGGCAGAAACGAGATAAAAATCCTTTATTAACTAATTTTGATACTACAAACTTCTTCTTCAATGGTTCTATTAGGAACAAACAAAAGGAGTATCGTGGCTTGTCAGTCCCATCATAACTACGATTAATAATCCTGTATTTAAAAAACAACAAAAATTCAGGTATTTTAGGTTTTGGTACAAAATATCCAGAAACAAGTTCTTACTTTGATTTTGTTGAGAATAATTATTATATCTTCTTCGGTCGTTGTTGTCTAAACATCTTTATTTTATAAGAGCATGTTGATTAAAACAAAATAATTCGTTTCAGTTTCTTTATTATAATATAATCGACTTGATTGCTAATAATTATATTATAGTGCCTCTTGCAAACTGTCAGCTTAGAGTGATTTTCATATTATTTTTGTCATTCTTGTATATCATTTACAGTTCGGTTCTTCAGGTTTATCTTTGGAAGAAGTCGAACAACAAATGAAATATGTACCTTAACGATGAATAAGGAACACGTAAATAGTTAAACTAAGAATGCCAACAGGTAGTTGATTGTTATTAGCAATATTGGCGTCGGTGTGATAACTTTAACTGCGAAACAAACCTACTAAAGTGACCTGGTTGGCATTCTTAGAGCAAGAAACTGAATTTTTCCAATTTCAGCATTGTTATTTTCTCTTGTTATCTTCATTCCGAATTTTATTCGCAATTAAGAAGTAGTTTTATGACATTTTTGTTTTTCACAGCACCATCTAAAGCGTCTTTCCATTAGAGCTTAACATCCTTAAACCATTTATTCAGTAGTCACACTTTCTAGTTGGCACAAGCTATACACTGGGCTTCCATTATGAAGGTGTTTTCTTAAACTACAGCGCCATGCTGAAGGATTGTTAGTCATCATGTGTAAAATCGGATGCGGTTATTGCCTTAGGGTTATCTAGTGACCGATAGCCGATTTTTCTTTCCTCAATCTTCCATTACAGATGTAGCGTTGGATTGGCACTTTCATTACGGGTTCGAAGATTGAACAAAGTAGTATTACACCTCACCCTAGTAGTTTATCTGCTTTTGGTTTTTCTCAGTACCTCTATGATCTGATCAACGTAACCGGCGTTTCCAAAGATTTCTCAAGAACCTCTTAAGTAGATATTAGTAATTGCTGCAGGAGAATCACAAGATTCAGTTTTGAAACCATACTTGTGGACCTGCTCTGTAATTGAGTGCTACGGCTTCACCTTCCGTTAAATATCGAGCCACTGGATTATGCGGATGACACCTAGAATGAATTAATCATAGCAAAAGACAATAAAAGGCACTGGTTATCACTACAAACACAACTCTAGATAATTTCACAATAGATGAAAAATAACAAATTAAAGATCAATCCTCATAAAGAGAAAAACTGGAGAAAAAGCGGTGGAGTGGAATTTTGAAATAATTGTTGGATAAATTCCGGAGAACTGAACAGAATATTATCAAAATGTACACAGAGCACTAACGTACAGGTTGCCACTAAGGCGGAAATGTTTAGGGACGTTTTTTTCTACGTCATATTAAAGCATCCTTAGGAATGGTATAGTTTCGTTTTTATCTCACTTGAATATCTCCATTAGCTATTAGATATGACTTATTCTATTAGCGAATAGAGATGACTTAGTCTGGGACGCTCAGTATAGGTGAACCAGGCGGCCACATAAAGTAAAATTTCTGGAGGGCGCCTAAAAAATGGCAAATATAACGACAAAATGTATCTTCAAAGCATTATGTGTTACTTGATCTTGCTTTCTAACGAACAGCGATGACTCATGTCACCTTTAGCAATATAAGATCTGAGAAATCAAATTTTTGAAATTGACTTTGACGTTATGTATGATGATTTTTCTAGCGTTATGTAACAATTAAGTAGCTACTTCTGTAATTTCTACAGCTATATATTCAGTTGCATTTTAAGTGTAGTACAGATTTATTATTTATTTGATAAATAATGAGCAATAGTTACTACACCTCTGATGAGCTCTTAATAAGAGCGAAATGCGCATCAGGTATTCTTTCGTTGCGTGTATGCTACTGTACCAGAAATACTTGGCTTGTTATCGACACGCGCACTTTAAACATTCACAGTCGTTACAGTTAACTGTTGGCATTTATTAGTTTATACTATTTGTCCATGTTCTTTTTACACGAGATGTCGCAAGACATGCATTTCACTTAATTTACAGCATGCTTGTACTTACAGATTTCTTTCCCTTTTCATTCAAAATGCTACATAATTTTTTTCAATTGTGCAAATTTCACTATTTTGCTATATCAAAAGGCCTAGCATAAAATTATAGACGCAATTAAGTGTGTATCAAAAGGTTCTTATTAGAGATCCTAAGTTATTGGAACATAGACAAACGACATGAAAAGTAGAAGTAGTCTAGTCACCAAGTAGGATAGGCTGGAAATGAATGAAATGTATAGCCAATGTAAAATGAGAAAAATGTGAACTAAGATGAGCGAAGGAAAGAGTATGTATGCCAGTAATTAGCCATGTGTGGAGAATAGCAGAGAGAAGGAGTCTTTTAGTCTGTAAAAGTCCTAATCAGATAGTACCACGGACTACTGGTGGTTATTTTCAAGATTTTTCTTGATATATGTATGGACTTTCCTTTCACAACAAGTTCAGTATGGTGGAGGTTCATCTGTTTAACGATTCTCCGAAAACAACGAGTGCAACATACAACATTCAGATTCCAAGTCAGTTTCCGATCTAACTCTTTGGTACTGAGATTGTTTGTAAGATGGTTTTATTGTTGTCTGGTAATACGAGAACAGTTTTCTTGGCATTACTCCCCAGGTTTTCCTTCACGCACCATTCCTCTAAGTCAAACACAGTGCTGGAAACCTACCGAATATAAGGAATCAAACTCATGGGTATACCCCAAAGCACAGTAAACCTTTATTGTGAACAAAGCTTGACATCAGCAGTAAAGAACTCCATCTTGGTTAATTCGCATCATGCCCTAATGTTGGTGAGTCGCAAACAGATCTAATCTATCAAGTATATTTGAATGTTTTGTGATTTATTTCTAAATAAGCAAACTGTTAAAAATCATTGAAAAATGATTCAAAAATAATTTCAAATTAAATTATTTAATCCAAAAACAAATAATGAAAAAATCTACTACAGCAAGGAGGTAACCAAATCTTTGAAATTTTTAGTATTAATGGAAGGTGTCCGATGTGTTTAACAGTAAGAAAGCGAGTAAAACATATGGTTTATATTCAAACCTATTAAAATACGTTAAATTACTTTAAGATGTTTATATTTTAATATATTTTAATAAATTCATGGTTCCAAGTAATTGAAGATGACATTAAAAGATAAAGAAAATTGTCAAAATATACATATTTTGTAAAAGCTATGACTCACGAACTGCCTTTAAAAGAAAAACATAGGCGGCATTGTTGTTGAAATGCCTTCCAATTTTTTTAAAATTTGGAATATGAAAAATACCGATCCTAAACTAATTTAAAAAATACATAGTTTCAGTTTAATACATAAACAACAATAAAATGCAATTTTGATCATAAAATAATATTATGTACTCTCAGATCAACTTGGAATTTATCAAATGATTATTTGTTAAAATTAACCATTAGTGAGTAATATAAATGAATAACACAAATTTACTTTTAAGGCGCTCACCTAAAAGAGATACAATTTACGGTCTCATTTGCTACCGTAAAAGTAGCACTTTTTGTACTCATTTGTCAAAAAAAAATAAAACGGCCGCTTTGTCGAATCACGTATCTATGCTATTGCAATCTCTTATAAATATATGTTATGACTTGCGCGAGTGCACACCTACTCTCGATTTATTTTACGAATTCCAGGTACTCTGCATTCATCATTGATTAGTCAACAAGTGGTAAGGCCAATTATTGTTCATGATTGCCTGCCCTTTAGGAGCTAATTCATGTTTGTGACTTAATGCATGCGTAGCATGCTGGCTTTGTACTCGTAAAGTATAATTGATGTGAGATAGTTTTTTATTTCTGTAAACAATAATAACCTTAAAATTTGCGTAAGATGTAATTCAGAAACGTATGTCGTTCCGTGTAATTTGTGGGCAAGCATCTCATGAAGTATAATCTGTTGTTTACATAAAACATAACCTTACATTGGTAATTGGTATTTTTTTCCTTACGAGAAATAAATGTTTTTTAATACTATTCAATTATATAGAAGCAGCTTTAGTAAGTACATTATATTAGCAATAAATTAATGATTAACAAGAAAGAGTTACTGGATTATTTCATAACATACCATGTCAGTATCGGATTGGTGCCTTTACTCACGTTTTGCAGGTATTTTATGAATTAAAAATACAATTATTTACTTTACTTACTACTTAATTCATTACAGCGAACTGCAGAAGCATTGATAGATGCAAATACTTTGACTTCGATTAAGAAAAGGCACAAAAGAAATACAGATCCTTCAGTGGAAAAACAAAAAGGTAGAAAATGAAAATCATGTCTTGATTAATTTGTGAACGATGCAGTTAAACAAACAATAGTGATATACACAAATGTGTATATAATGACTGTGCAAATGCATCTTAAAGAAACTTTCCGTTATTAGTTAAGGAAGATAAATTATTTTATAAGAAATGTCAACAGTTAACTGTAACGGCAATTGAATGTTAGTGCAACATCGTCATCAAAGCGATAACTACAAATGCAAAACACTCGGTGCCAATATACAAGTCAAGTATGTTCTTACATGTTCTTTTTATATACGAGATGTCGTAAGAATACATTTCACTTATAAATTATTTTCATTTGTTCATTGGCCAGTTGCAAAAAACTTAGATACAATTGTTAAAACCATAGCAATAATTGCTTTCAAGCGTTGTTTAAATTTAAGTCGGGTTAGTGCAATACTTAAAATAGAATCTTTTATGCACAACTTAAACAGTAATAATAATTGTTACTGCCATTATTTATCATATATTTTTTCCCGAATTTGCAAATTGCATTTTATCAACTATTTTGCCTCTTTAAAAAAACAGTTACTCGAGCACATGTCGACATTATCTTTCATCATGACGGTGGATTCTATTAGAATAAATCGACCTCAATGTTGAAGATTTATACTAATTAGCATTTTCTGAAAAAAGGCAACAAATACGTTTTCTGAAAACTTCTTTATTTTGCGATTTCAGCGCCATTCCCTAAACACTATATTGTTTTGAATAAATTTGGAGGTATTTTAATTTTAGTATATTTAGGTAGTTAGTATTATTAGTTAGGATAGGCTTTAATTAGTTAGAATTGTTTTAATTAATTACCTATAGTTTATTGTAGATTAGCTGTAAATAGCGATTTTTGTGGCGCAGTATTGAGGGGTGCAATTATAATCGTTCTCACTATCACCCACTTTTTGTTTATAACAACGATTATTAATAAGTAATAAAGCGATGTTTATTGATACTTCAATAAGGCAAAATTTGAAACGCACAGCAAACTCAGATAGTTTTTATTTCAGAATAAATATCTAATATGAACTGGTCCAATTAAATTCACTAAATTGTTTTTGTATTCGTTGTCTGAGATGAATAACTGCAAACGTGCATATTATTGCTATTCTGTATCTATTGTATCAACCAAAAATAGAATATAATTTTTCCATTTTTTAGGGTCAGCGCCTAAAAAAACATTGTGTGTACCGCGGCTGTAAAGGTTTTTCGGCCTTTTCTGATATGATGGCCTCGGCTGATCAGAGCGGCCGAAAAAACATACTTTCCAACCTTGATACTACAGATAACTAATGTGATTTCATAAGAATAAAAAATAAATTATGCGTCCATAGCTAAATTAAATTAATTATTGTAAAAAATATATTTAAATATCAAATTTTTTTTAAGTGAAATAATAATAAATAAATACAAACAAATTTTAACGTTACTCGCCTCAAAAAATGATATAGTTATTTTTAAACTTGTATTTTTCCTTTTGCAGAAAAACCACATCTCTAAGCACATGTAAATTAAATGAGTGTTTGAATAGTGCTCGTACTTTACCCATGACGTTAAGTAATGTTGGTATTATGTTTAAGTATGATAAACTTTATATTATTAATTACTCTACACAAACTGTAGTTTGTGTATAATTTTTAGTTTAACGTTTACAAAGATATCAAGTTAAAGGTTCAATTTGAAGCTTATTCCGTAATCCTCGAAAAGTAGTAGGTGCTTCAGAGTGCGTTGTTTGTTCTTCGTCTAAGACGATTGTTTTATTTCATTTTCAGATTCAAAAGCAACAAAATAGTGTTCCTTTAAGAATGCTTAATAACAGATGTCTTCGTATTGAAGATGAAGATTTTAAAAGGCAACTCTTATTTTATACCATGCCATAAAACTCTGTTTTGTTCTACATTACAAAACCTTCAAAATCTGTAGCGCAGGACACGTAACATAAATTATGAAGATGCAAATGTTCGAGTGTTACTAATATCAATACTCTACAGATACAAATAAATTAAAAAATCTAATCAACAATTTAATGAATAACAATTAATGGCAAATAATAAATGCCGCGCAAATTTGTTATGGCGTAAGCAACTTTTTAATAAACGTGTTTAAATATTCTACAACTAGAGACGTAAAATCAAAAGATTAAATTAAGTCAAAATTAATACTTTTCTGTAAATTTACAAAGTGTGATTAATTAAAACAGTATAATCTTTATGATTATTTTCAACTCCGTAAGAAAAAAACGGTTTTAACCCGTCACTTGTTTGATATAAAAGCGGAAAGTTAAAAAGAAAAGATGAGAATTACAGATTTAAAAATTTCTTTTTTGTTGTTAATATTTAATTCCGTCACCTAATCTCTTTGTATTCCCAGTCAAAATTCAAAGTTACTTAAGAAGCGTGCGGAAACAGTTCAATTTGAATTTTTAATTATATCTTTACTATATTTCATTCTATTGATTTCCATTTATTATTGAAGAAATAGTAGTTTCTAAATATGAAATTTCCAGATCGCTTGATGTATTTACATACTGAATATTAAATATCGGAAAAGAGATTTAAAGATTTAAGTCGCCGACTTTCTGAAGACAGTTAAAAAATAATTTTCTAAGGTTTAAATACCGTATAATCCTTATTCGCGTTTTTTTTGGGGGTAACAACATCTTAGGCGTTAATTAGCTGTTTCGTTGCGTTTAGGCGCCAAAGAGTTTTTAGACATGGTTAGGTATGTCTCTGCAAGCAGCATCGATTTTTATGCTAACGTTTCGATTTGAAAAAAAAATCATCGGAAATATTTTTTTCATTAGAATAAAGTTGTTGTCGAAGGCAAACACAATACATTGAAACGTATATTCAAGTGACGTCAATTAACTTTATGACGATTATTGTGGCCAAAAGTTGGTAAATATTACATTTTATCATTTTTTTCTTCTTTCGTTTATTAATTTTATCTAAAACGTACGGGCACGTTCGTAATCAATAATAAAATTTTGTAAAACGAAAAAAAGAAAGAAAAGCGAAATTAATTTTCTTGATTTACGTTAAAAGTTAAAAACAAAAAAAAAGTTTTATGATCCAGAACAAGCAAAACATATTTTACAGAAAATGTTGTTTAATACTGAAAAAAAGATACTTCAACTTTGGAAATAAAAAAGAGTGACTGCATCGTTATTTTTAAGTATTATTCATGAATTAATGCCGAGTAAAACGAAAATAGCTTAATTATACAAGATGAAAGAAGAACTATAAAAATGATAATAATTAACATATCTTTCGTAATTAAAACGAAGTGCATTTTGGCGTACAGGTATTAAAATACACAGTATGGGTACGCGGTAAGAAAGTGAAGTTGCAGTTTCTTTGCAAATGAACTTTTTAATTTTCGTAAACAATTAGAGTAAATTGAATTGCGGTGTTTTGTGTAAATATACTACTGAAAAAACTATTAGTAGTTGAAATTTTAAATATAATTTAAAAGATCCTATGACGTTGTCGAACAATATCCATATAATACATGAAATATTTGCAAATTTATTTTTAATTAAATGAAATGCATAAACTTTTATCCCCAGGGAATAACGAAGTCATTAAAAACCTTATCAAGTTCGAGCATAATTTTGTGGTGTGCTGTACTCGGTAATTGCAAATTTTGTTGAAAATGTATTCAAGTTACGCGCATGCGTTCTTCATTAATCAATATCTGAACGCAACGTGTACACTCGCTCCAAAAATTTAATCGTAGGTACTTCCTCTACCGGAAAAGATACCTGGCCGTCGTTTGATTTCACACATTAACGTTTTTAAAATCAACGCCAAAATATATCAGCACCATAGTTTTCTTTCAAATCAAACGTTTTTCTAATTGCAAATCAGACTTTACCCAAAGTTGAGTTCAAATCAAATTGATTTTGAACACGCAGACTGAATCGTGCGATATTTAATTTCAAATATAGATTGAAAAGGCTACACAGTTTTAACACAATTCTAAAATAAAATCCATGGGCTTGGATTTGTCTATTTTTTTTGTTTGGAAAGTGAACTTAACCTTCAAAACGTAAACTTGTAAACACTAACATACTTGTAAGTTTGCACTAAGAAATCCATTACACTATCATTAATCCATAGCAAATTGTCTCCCTCTTCCTGTCTTAACAAGCTATTAATTCTCCCTATAATTAATTAACTTTTTACTATCAATTTAAAGAAAAAAATATTAACTTTAATGTATTTAATCATCTTACTAATGAAGAGGCGCCTGTGTTTTCATGAACAACCAACTTAGGCATCTCTTATTTATGAAACAGTAAAAAATTATTTAAATTAATTTATTAGTCAAATAAAATGACAAGATCCGGAAATGATTTTGAAATTGATAACCTTTATTTGTTTACAATTTATGAGTGGCGTGCACGCAACCTTCTGCCAAATCTCAGAATTTTGAGTAAAAACAAACGAAATGCAATTTAAAATATAAAATAAAATACACAGGAGGTTGACGGTAGTATTTTGTAATAATAAAATTAGTTTTTTAATTAAAATTTTCAATTTATACAAAAAACTAAATACTATCAAAAATGACTATTTGGAAACATATCATTATTCAATGCGTATAGCTGTAAATTTTGCACGATTAATCAAAACTTTTCGAAAATTGACAAATCAAAACGCCATTTATCATTCATGATTATTTGCATACAAATATTTCGAGTAAAATATTAAACGATATTCGGTGTACTACTACATGTTGCATGCATGATTACGACAAGGCAGTATTACATGCATAACCCCCAGGGTTAATTTTGCATTACGCTCGGAATATCGTGTGAGCACGAAGTGAAATTAGAACTGCTTAAATTTTGCACGCTTGAAATATAATTTACTTGACAATATTGCTGGTCACAAATTTTAATAATTATGGAGCTGCCGCCAACCATGTCCTCCGCTTTTTAAATTATTTTTCCGTTGTAATTACAAAACGGACGCCATCGACATAATACGTAATTTATATATAAATTAAACTAGATCTAATAAATAAAATGAATATTTTTTAAGAAATATTTACTCTGCATGCGAGTCCCAGTTATAGTTACCCTTAAGTTTTAGTATTTAGTTTTTGTTCTTACAACGTTCGTAATCCCACCAATAGAAAAACTATTGAAACCTAAGAAAAAATTGTATGGTTTGTATGTGCTATAGTGTGTTTTATTAGTTCAGTAGTGTCCACACAGTAGAAAGTCCAGTCAGAAGTTTAGAGGAGTTTCGAAAATTGGTATATTTATAGATTTTGACGTGCTCTTTCCAAATTTTCCAGTTTTTAAGATATTTTCTTTCCGACCTTTTTCTTGTGCTATGATAATATACGGCGTACGAGCGCCGCAAAGTCTACTCCAACACGCGTATTGGCCAAAAAACTTATTTCCACACCACCATGTGGTAGAGTTCCTGGTTTTTTTGTAATGGTATTCCCAGTAGACCTAATCCACATGTGATGAACTGCTGACTAGGTTTAGCACATTTTCGTTCTTTTCGCTATCCCCCATGAACCAGGTTTTGCGAGTTCTTAAGACTTCAGAACTGGCAAAACCTCAATGATAGGAAGTTCATCCAAGTTTTCGGCGATAGGATTCCCTTCTTCGACTTTATCATCTCGATTTGATCTTCCTCTTCATCACTGTCTTGCAGATCAACATCCGAATTATCGCAGGTACCATTGCAATTTACTCAAAAGCGGAGCATTTTAGTGCAACCTTTCTGCATTTGCAAGACATTAGTTTTAGCAAGTTTTCTGGAGCTGCAGCTCGAGTGTGGTGACAGGAATTCGTCCGTGCTTACATTTTTTCCATCTCCACTGCTCTGCATTGTTTCCAACTCCATATCACTGCCGAGCTTGTGGTAGGTTCGGAAGGAATGTTGTCGTGCTGCTGCTTCTGCCGGTGACAGCGATGCAATAACAAATTTATTTTTAAATGCTGGCTTCGTGAAGCATACATATCTGTAGGTGTTTATTACGACACTGTAACCGTACAACTAAGGAGGAAGCGTTGCCCAACCACAGCAATACTTTCTGGGTCGGCATTTGGGTTTTTAAAAAGCCGAACGAGATCTTTTACATTTCTATTCTTCCGGAGTACATTGGTACATTTATTTTACCTTGATTAAAAAGTGCCGATTTTGTATTACAGCCAGCGAATGTGTGCAAGAATAACGTGTTATCGATGTTACTACATCCGTTGCAAAATAGTTCCTTTCCCTAGTTTCAAAACGTATATGTTTGAATGCGAAGGCATAGATAAACTCGTCAAAAGAATAAGAAGATCTACAATTTCGCCACAACTATAATGGAATCAACGTAGATGAAATGCTGATTGCCGTATTGATTATTAGTGAATCAGCATCTTCCGTGATTTACTTGACCATGTAGTAACTTCAACGTTTATTTTTAACATTTCAATCAGGCGAACAACACTGTTGAACGAAGCACTCGTACGAAATACGCGTGTGGAGTAGTCTTTGGGGCGCTTGTACGACGAAACTATTCATTTCACAAATAAAAATAAATTATAGAAAATATTCTCTAATTTAATTTATTACATAACTATTTTCAGTGTGAAGTGCGTCGGAAAGGCAATGGTCGAAAGACCATTTTTCCAATATGACGGGGGGAAAAAATTCCAGCAAAGTAAAAATTCGGAAAGAGTACATCTATAAATATACCAATTTTCAAAACTCCTCTAAAACTTCACAACCAAAAATTCATTAGATTGGATTAATACCTCCAAGCGCAAGGAACCTCGAATTTGGCAGTATGCATATTTAGGGTAAATACTACATTTACTAAAAGGACTTTCAGCAAACTTAAAAGTATTTAAAAACCCACATAAGAAATACGTATCTTTTGATATACTATATTGAAAATGATATTGCCAATAATTTAAACTTGCGCAAGTCTTGCTGAAGCAAGTAAAAGAAATGAATTTAGGTACCTAAATTTTTGTCACAAAATTTGCACTAATCCATAAATTGTAAGACATTAAAATTCTAGAGCAGTTATTACATGTACCCATTTCAATGATGAATATTAGTTTTTATGTTTTAAGCACAATTAGGCTTCGAAAGGCTCTTCCATTTAATAGTATCCGTACGTCAGCTGCACGAAAATGTACCACATTGTTATTTTGCAAAATTCCCCTACGTTTAAGAAACGTCATAACCTAGCGCATTCTTATTTTCAGTTGCAGTACCTACTTAAAATTGATGTTTTAATACATGAAGGTTATATTACGATGGTCGCCTCACCAAAACAACATTTCAGACGAAGGAAAGCAGTGGTAAAAAAAAGAATAACTAAAATTATGACTTAGTTATGTGTTCTGAAAATAAAAAAAAACATTCACTTTTTGAACAGATTCCAGTGAGCACGAGATAGAAAGAGAACTTCCTTGTGTGGTAGGGCATCTAAATAAAATTATTTTTTGTGTCCAAGGTCTCAAAAGTCTTGTCAGACAAAATAGTAAAATTCAATCAATACTCAGGAAACTTCAAAATATAAAAAAATTAACAATTTCAGAAGTTGCAAGTCTAATATGCAGATACTAATACGGAAATCAAAGAAAAAATTTCGTTTTAATTCTTAGATTACTTAAGTTCTAGAGTTTTCCCAACTGCCCTTCCTTGTAGGAGTTTTTTTAGGATTGGTGAAGGACGATTGAAGACACCATATACTTCTATATTGTCAATGTCTCCGATCTTTCTCAAGACATCCAAACGAACAAGTGTAAGAAATCGCTACCTATCTTAAATTCTTTTCAACACCTTCAGAAAGATCGACATGCTGATCGAAACGAAAAAATCTAAAAACTATTAATGGCAATGGCATAGAGCAAACTCCTATTTTAAATGCATAGAGTGACAACTGACGTGTGTACGGTGTACCTGAGTGCTAGGCAGCCCGCGGTACGTGGGCGTCAAGTTATCTAACTAGCAGTCAAAAAATAATCCCATATACATGCCCTATCACCCTTAGAAAGTTTATTCTGTCTTTCATGTATCAATTTTGTTACAGTGATAGCCATACCATATACATTAATCGATAAAATAACAGCAGCATCCGGACAAATTTAAGAGTGATATGATTGCTGATCTACCGGACAGCAAGCCGCATAATTTTTTACGTTCTTAAAGTATACATTACAGCATTGAATATACTCAACGATTACATGAAATCAAAATCTCGGAACATACCAACTTTACAGTAAATAAGTACTTATACCTATAGTATATGATGAACAAAAGTTAACAGAAGTTAAGGTTTGTTTCGCATTTCTTTTAACAGTGATAGGTATGCTAGGTATTTTTCATTAAATTCAAATATTTTAGAACGAGTCGGGTGTGGCACAAACAACGTTTAACTTAACTTTTTAAATGTAATAAAATGTTTAAAAAATTAGTTTTTGGTTATTAGGAGCAAACATAAAACACACATAATTTTAGTGGTTTTCTTATTTTAATTGCCGTTATCCTATGGTTGGTTTTGATTTGAACAAGGTTAGCAGTAAAAGAAGCTCAATATATGTATTCTGTGCGAATCTAAAAGAGCAATGCGTGAGATTTATGTGCTATTTATCCGTCTGTCAAAACATGCTCGAAATGTATTCAAAACACTAATCTTGTTTCTTCGAGAAACCGATCACTTAGAGCTTCGCAGAACAGTTTGAACACTTAAAAACAGTCAGGCCCACCGCAACCTTTGAAGGAATAATGAAAATAAAACATTAATTTTTAAACTATAAAATTATGTTACGTTGAAAAAAACTCGTAGTCATACAAGGAACGTAGTTGCTTCTTGTGCTTCAACGGTTTTGCCGAAATATAAAAAAAAGCCGCTAATATAAGGTTCATATCCAAACTTACAGCCAAACAACTGCAAGTTTGGTTCGAATATCTCGAAAACTGGTTGAGATATTGTAAAATGCTAGTGATTTTCTTAATCAGCGTGGAAAAATTCATATGATTCACAACTATTTTTTTTTCGAAATTTTCGGACTTCGAATACCTCGAAAACTGTTCGAGATATCGAAAAATGAGGGGTATATTCGAAATCAGACATCGTCATCGCACAGACATAGCGATCGTAGGAACCAAAATGTAAATTTGGTTGAACTCGAAAGGCTATAGCATATGAAGCTAGGTTTCCGTACCTATAAAGTGATCAAAAACACTACACTAGCATTGTAAGTTAGATATTAGTGTGTGTTTAGAATTATAAGAAAACGTCGGCATTTATGTAGCAATAAGACCGGTAGTTTTGTTACTCGACCTCCACCTCGAAGGAACACATCATATACATTCTAAGATATATTAATAAAAAAAATTAAAAAATATAGGAATCAAAAACAAGGTACTCGAATGGTTTCAATCTTATTTGGTTAATAGAAAACAAAAAGTTAAATTTAAGTATTGTATATCTAAATGAATAAAAGACAAGTAAAGGGTTCTCCCAAGGAATGGTATTAGGTCTATTGCTCTTCTTGATTAATGATATAATAAATGTGGCAAAGGAATCTGAAATAGTATTATTTGCAGATGACACAATGATATACACGGTGGTGCTTTTGAAAACGGGTCATAGGTATTTAGCATTGGGAACTGGTTTGTTCGAATTCCTGCTCGCCCTTTCAAGTGACAAAAATGGTTTTGGTATCAAAACGCAACTAAAATTATTGCGCATAGCGCTCGCTATCAGAAATCAGCTGAATTACATGGTCTTTTTGAAAATTCATCAATAAAAATTAGTAATTTTTGATGTTCAAGATGAATCAGTAATGCGTTGCCTAGGCAAGTATGACATTCCTACGTTTTGACAAACAATAAAAGTCATAACAATTCAGGTTTCATTTCAAAATGGTTTATTCGAACGAAGAGAGAGTTTTTATGGTAAAAACCTACTACACTGTAGGTAGTTACAGGCGGGTTCGTGATTTATTTGACGTGAACTTTGCCTATACCAGACCTGTACCATCGATGTCGACAAACAACGTGAAATTCAGCTGACTCTTAATAACAACAGCTAATTTTAGCTTCATTTTGATACCAAAAAGTATGACCTGTTTTCTAAAGCACCGTAGGAAAAAAATAGAAATAAGTTACAACAAATAATTAATGATGACCTATGCGATAACAATCTATACATTAATGTATTAAAATCTAAATTTTGTATATTGGAAAAAGACACCTATTAAATAGAATAGACAAGAGAAAAATTACAATAAATAGTATAGAAGTAAAGTATGAAGATAACCTTAAGTCCTATTCGGTCTACAATTAAATATTCATAGCCACTGTGAGTAACACAAAAATACTCACAAAAAGTGAGTTTTCTGTACAGAATTGGTTAAAACCTAAGCACAAACACTAAATTATTATTATTAAAATGTTGGTTAAATCAATTTTTCTCGAAAACGGATCGATATATCGATATAAAACGAGAATAGGTACATAATTTATGTAGAAATGATTCCTCTTTCAGATTTTTAATTTTATGTTACACACACACAGGGTGATAAGATATTAATCTAAATGTCGGCAAAATTGGTGGTAAGCGCCCTCTATGAGCAACGCGAAAATTGCAACACGTATCTTATTCGTCATCTAGAAAAACATAACGTCACCAAATTTTAAGTTTCTAACCCAGATATTTGTTATCCCCATAAAATGCACAACACCATTTTCAATAAAGGATTATTAGAATACAATAAACTAGGTACATAAAAACATCAAAGACTGCGAAAGCTTAAAATCATTTAAAATTTTAATTAAAAATCATTTATTATCTTAGTCCATGTAAAGTTACTATCTGTTCTAAAATTATTTATTTTCTAACTATAAATTATTTTGGTGTTATACCTACATCTATACCTACTGTTTATTGTTTAATTATGTGTATTTATTTTACATGGGGGTTAATGGTGCTTCACCAATTGACACGGTCATCTTAGTGCCACAATCATTATTTATAGCAGAAAAATGCGCCTGTTGATGTACTACTAATTTCTATCCACCAAAAAGAAACAAAAAGCATGAAGAAATCCCTTTCGATTAATAATTTCAGCTGTTGTGGTTTACGTGTTCTAGAGAACCATTAAAGTGGTGGTCAAACTCAAAATTTAATCTGGTAACCTAATGGTTAGAAACGTGTCTGGATAAAAAAACTATAGCCCTGCAAGTAATACACTTGTCTTGCTCCAAAAACGTACGTCGGACAAGGGCACGATGAGTGTGATGGAAGGAAATGAGTTCGGGTGTTCTGAGAATTTGTTCCATAAAATAAATAACAATTTTTTTCTGACATTCGGTTTTACGTCGAAAATGTTCGATAAATATATCAATGCTCTACGAAACCCGTTGACCTCTGCTCTCGTCACTGCGTCAATAGACAAAAAAAACAAAAACATGTTGAATGCAAAAAAGTGCCGCAGAAGAGGTTGAAACAATCGCCATCATTTTGCGAATCACAAACTTACAGAAACAACGTGCAAATTCTTCACAATAGATTTCTAGCAAGTTTTGAAAAAGAAAATTATACTATAATATATAGATTCATTAATAAAATGAAACATCGCTTTTCAGAGGAAAACAAGCCCGCATACTCATTTTTACTTTGCACCCTTACGAAATGGTGACAATTTTTTGAAACGTTTCTGCAGACATAGAACAACATTATAAAGAATTTTGTCAAGGAAGGGTTTCGTACAACCAATGGAAGTACAACTAAGTAGTGAAAAAACACAAATGTTGTAGTCACAACGAACAGGCACCACTTAACTCAGTGCAGAACATGCACTAATAAAAGATTGTTCAGTACCATACGCAAGGTACAAATTTGGTTATGATTCACAATGATGAATGTTTTATATGATGAATGTACATAAAAAGAGCGTTGGAAGTCGATAATAAATTTGATAAACATCGTTTGTGAAGGTCTGGCCAGAACCTCGTAGATTAATACTGAAGGTAAATTGTTTTAATTTAGGTTCGCTTCTTGCAAGAATAAATTCAAACAATCTAATTTTTTACTATTTCAGTCATGCTAAGTACAAATATATAATAAATGATACGGTAATCCGTACTAACCTTCTCGCAACTACACTGAATACACAGTCTTAATGAATGTGTTGACATGAACGAATTTTAATTGCACTTTGAAGGAAAAGTTACCCTACAGTTATTATACAGGGCGACCCGATATGAGTATAAAGCGGCTGTATCTCGAAAACGGTAAATCCTAGACATTTGAAGAAAAAATATTTACGAATAAAGAGGGTGAGAGAAATATTTGGAAATTATTTGGAGGTTCGTAAATTGACTACCAGGGGGCGTAGTTGCTATAAGGAAACATAAATTTCATGCTATCTTGGAAAGTTGGACGATGAGCTATAACTTTGAAAACATCATTTGATAGTTTGTACATTTACTTTATTATTATTATTTAAATATTTTTGGACTCGTTCAGAAAAGCATTTATGTTCTTTTATTATTGAACTGATTAGTTTAAAAGAAATAAATTAAATAGCATTAAACGAAGCGATTACATATTTTTGTGATTTTTGGAAAAAAGTTAAATAGTACGGTACTATTTTCTTAGTAGGCTTTTAGCCGTTATAAAATTAGCTAAATTTTAGTGAAAACGGGATCGTTATATCTCTATCCGTTCTCTCTGGTCAAAACAAAATTTTGATAAAGAACTACGAAATATTAAGTAGATTGCATCATAGGTACAATGGTTTTCAGGAACCAATTGTCACAAACATAATTAGAAAACATAAACATAAGTTAAACATTAGGAACTAGTAATAGCAAATATGTCAAATTACCAAATTATCCCACATACATGAAAGGTCTTCAAAAAATATTTTCAAAATTTGATTATAATACAGTAGGGCAAAGTAAGAGACCTATCAAAACTCGTTTTAAAGAGCACTTATCTCATGTTAAATATGATCGCTCAGACAAATCCAGTGTTGCCATGCATATGCTTGAAACTAACCATAGGGTAGGCGACATTAAATTAATTAAGAAAGTAGATAATAAAAACGAACTTGATTCTATGAAAGTTTAGAAATTTTCAAAAACAAATGTTCGCTTATGAATTATGATGATCACGGACCATTAGGTTTTTCGGAAATATTCAAGCTAAGGAATGAATGAGATGTAACGGTGACACGCAGATAGTATATAAAACCTACCTTATATTCTTATTTTTACTGCCAGTTCGCTGATGATGATAGCTTCCCTTTTGTTACTATCAGATGATGTTTTCCAAGTTATGACTTATCGTCCAACTTTCCGAGATAACATGCACTTTGCGTTTCTGCATAGCAGTTACTCCTTAGTGGTCAATTTACGAACTTACAGGCATTTCTCTTGCACTTTTATTCATAAAGATTTTTTCCTCAAATCTCTAGGATTTACAATTTTCGTACCAATTTTCTAGAAATTTCTTCAAGCCGATTTCGAGTAATCAAAATTTTAAATATAATCGTTCTAAACATAAAGCGGAAATAGTCCCTTAATTGAATTTTTCTGGAAAAATTTTAAAGAAAATTGTTACAGTCTTTGTCGAGAAAATCAATTTTTTCAATTTTACACTATTAATTTTAGGGACGAGATAATCTTATACCGATTTTTTAAAATCAGTTCTCCAATGTTTGGAAAACCAA
This sequence comes from Abscondita cerata, assembly GCA_030710515.1. Taxonomy (NCBI): domain Eukaryota; kingdom Metazoa; phylum Arthropoda; class Insecta; order Coleoptera; family Lampyridae; genus Abscondita; species Abscondita cerata. The sequence continues at coordinate 103,502 of JALBCR010004723.1, read as the reverse complement.
TTTAACGTCCGAACTTAAATTTAGTATCTATTTTATGATCAAAAAACGTTTTAAATTTTTATTATTGTTTAATTAATTCGTTTAACAATTAATTGAAAGGGGAAAGATAAGTGACCTTAGTTGCCAATGTTTCGCCACTTATCGTAAGGGGCTTCATCAGTAATTATGGAAATACTGAGACTTCATTCAGTCTACAATCTGGCTTGGTTGACAAGTTGATTAGTAGTCTACCTTGAACTTTTGTTTGTCTGTTTCAAGTTTTTCGCCCTGGAAACCCCTTACGATAGGTGGCGAAACGTTAGCAACTAGGGTTACGATTTCGACACGGTCCAATCCTAGAAGACGTATTTGTTTTAACAATAACTACGTTCGTCTGAATTTTGTACAAAAAGCAAATTTAATATGGCACTGTATTTTAAACAAAATGTATCTGGAATAAAATATTATAAAAACTAAGAAGTTTTTCTAGTGATGCGTTTTCTAGAAAATAGGAAAAAAATCTAAACTATCTAACACAGCTAAAATTTTGTATATTAGCTAAAAATTGCATTTAGAAAATCTTTTCGTAATAATTTTTTTCGTATTTTGAGAAATACCCCAACTTCCGTTTTTTTTTGGTAAAGTCAAATTTCAAATAAAGCTCTTAATAAAAGAAATCTCCCAAGATGGTTACACTGTACGAATTTTTCAAATATCCCTCTAATCAGTTACGTTTGTATTGTTAAAATCTGCATGCAATAAAATACTAAACATCATTTTTGTCATAAATCAAACGTAGCAGAATTTTATGTAAAACCTTAAAAAAATTACTATAAAATCGTAGAAGCACAAAATTGGAAGTAGAGCAACTAATTAGCTCATATATAGCACCAAATTTTTGTATTAGTGGGAATGTTTTCTCATGGGAAACGAATGCTTCGATTATTGAACATGCATTGCTACTTCTAGGCAACCCACATTACACGACCTTGTCGCGTCGATATTTATAATTGAAATTTAATTAAAATCTATGCTTGCGGGGTAATCGCCATTTATTTTATTTTAATCTAAATTTTGAATATATTTTTGATATACATTTTATAACTATGTTCAACAATAATTATAATTAAGTTAATTTCATTTAACAGGATTAATAAATAAAATGGCAAAGTAATCAATGAATTTTATCAACTCATACTATCAAATGTATTTCAACTTATAACAGGGTATTTATGATCACAATTCTTTTTTTTTGTGTGCATTTACAAACAAATTAAAGTTAATGTTTAAAATGAATGTGTTAAACCATTGATTATAAACGTAACTTTATAATCAATGATTAAACTCATATTTGTTAATATAAATTGATAGAAATTTTGATTATTTGTAAGTGTAAGCATTAATTCATTTTTGTGTCATTAGTATTAAAACCAGCGACGATCCGACAGGGGGTATTTGGGGTGTAACACCCCCATAAGTTTTTCAGTCGGCAAATTTTTATAGGAGGCGTCAGGATTCGTATTAAAAAAAAAAAATTACGTTTACGAATTTTTGTTAAATATTCTTGCTAAATAAAAATTGTATTCCACTTTACTTCGCTTGTAAATGATAAACTTAAAGCCGTCAAAACAATGACTTCACAGAAGTCTGATATTTGATACGTACGAATTATATTTGTCCACAAATCATTTCTAGATGAAGTAGCTATAAAATTTCTTAGAAACGATTTTGCTGAGAAGAAATGTTTTAAGTTCAATTGTGATGCATCTTGGAATCATTTTGCGTTGTGATTTCGAACAAGAATTAATTATTTGAAGAATTTAATTGTTAATATAGTTTTTTAAAGACAAAAATTGATTAAACGACTACCACAGTGTTGTTTCGTTTCGAATAGTTTGTACATATAACATATAAGTAATTATAATTTTATCAACTTATTCAATAAAAATGAAGTCAATGTCAATTGCTCGAAAAGGAAGAAAATACAGTGCTTAGAATGTGGAAGTAAATTTGACGATGATTATCAGAAGCAACATGAAAATAAAAGCACGGAGGAAAACGGATGAAAGTACAATTAGTTGGAGCGCCCGCAAATCCTTTTGAAGCTGCCAAAAGTCGGAATTTAAACCATCTAAAGGTACAAGTGGTGTAGAAATTGCGAGCTTTCCATCAACATCATCAAAAATTATAGATACCGATGTGAGTACGAGTAGTTTGCCGTTTGCCTATTAATTAACTATTTATAAGAATAAGAAGTTACAAAGAATTGGGTTTACGTTTATTTATTTGGATTAAATGTTTAAGTTAAGCGACAGTTTCCAAACCGAAAATTTTAACACCCCTTTTTTCACTTTTCCGACAAATTAGAATTAGTATGTTATAATGAAGCAAAAATATTCTGTCCGATGGCCGGCCGGCCCGCCTACGTCCGTGTGTAAACAAGGTTCCAAGAAAATCACCCCTCCGATTTTATGAAACTTTGTACATGGACCTTATTTATAATTTCACAGATCTAATTAGAATTTGGGCATATTCTATGTAGCCAAAAGTGCCGTTAACCTACACAGGTTTTTAATTTTGTTTCAATTTTTTTTCTGCTTTTCAGACTAATTTAGAATTGACTGAAAGAAGCGGTGATCCAGTAACTTCCTGTATAAATGAACTTAAAAACATGATGAAAGTAGTACTGTAAGTTAAAAAAATGTTGTTGCAAATTGGAGAATTTTTTTATTATTATATCTCTAGAGTAAAGAAGACTTAGAAAGCACTAGCAACTGGGCTGAGTGTGTTGCTCAGTTGTCTTTTGTGACAAAAAATTTAAATGGAGCTCAGTATTTATTGGAAACATTTAAAAACCACGAAACCCCAGATGTTGAACGTTTTTTACACGAAGCAATTAATATTACAAAAGAAATTAAAAAGAAATTAAAATTTTTACGTCTAAAGCCGAAGAAGTTTTAAATTCAATGGCAGAAAAGCGCGTTCACCAACCACATATCGAGGAGTTAAATACATTAATTCATCATGATCCAGGCCAAAGGGGTGAATTATTAACATTCAATCAGAGACAATTTTGATTGACTTAGGGCCATGTCAACCAAAACTATCCAAGTTTCCGAAAAATCCTAGCATAGTGGAAAAGAAACAAAATAGTTTTTCGAGTCGTTGGTATATAGAATATCCTCATTTAGAGTATAGTGTTTTTAAAGACGCTGCGTTTTGTTTCGTTTGTTCTTTATTTCCAAATGGACCTGGACGAAGTTATGCTGCTAATTCATGGACTAATGAAGGACTTCGTCAATGGCATTTATTTAAAAGTCGGGGTACTTCTAAAAAAGGAAAATTAGCAGAACATTTTTCGTCTCATGCTCATAAAGCTGCCTTAACAGATTATTGCAACTTTGTATCTCCAAAACAACATGTTGACGAACTTTTCCATAAAGGCAACAGGGAAAAACTTATTCGATATGAAGAGGAAAACTGTATAATCAAAAATTATTAATATTTTTTTGATATTGCTCGCACATTATCGAGACAAGCACTTGCATTCAGAGGTAATGACAGCACTTCGGGAAACTTTTATCAATTTGTGCAATTAGTTGCTAGACACTGCGAACCTTTGAGACTGTGGCTAGATAATACAAAATACCGTTCTTATCATGTAAATTATCTTGGTGAAAAGAGTCAAAACGAATTTATTGACTTACTAGGTACGCTAGTTCGTTCAAATATATGTCAAGAAATTAAGAATTCAAATTTTTTCGATTATTGCTGATACTACTCGGATGCTTCACATAAAGATATGCTGTCTTTAGTAGTTCGATATAGCAAAAATCTTAAGTCGTATGAGCGATTAATTGAAATAGTTGAAGCTCCTGATAAAACAGGAAGAGGGCTTGCTAATGAAATATTTTCACTTTTAATCAAAAATGAATTGCCTATCGAAAATCTTGTTTCACAGAGTTACGACTGTGCTGCCGTTATGTCTGGTGCTTATGAAGGTGTTCAAAAAGCATATTAATGATTTATCTGATCGTGAAGTAATTTACTTTCCATGTTCGGCACATAGAGTCAATATTTTTGTAGAAAATAGTATAAAAGCAAGTGCTATGGCTAGTAACTTTTTAACATTTTGGAGGAATTATACGTTTTCTTTACGGACAGCACTAAGCGCTATAAAGTATTTACAGAGCAAATTACTAAAGTGGAGAGTGCCTTAGCACTTAGAAACATTTCCAGAACAAGATGGACAGCAAAAGCTGAATCTGTAAAAAGCAGTTTGGATATCTTTTGAAGCTATTTTAATTTCACTTAATGAAATCTTTAATGACAAAACGGCACCAAATAAAATTAAACCAAAAATATCTGGATTAGTAACAAAAATGAAGAGCTCTGATTTTATATGTTTCCTTTTCTTTATGAAAAACTTAATGTATAAAATGAAAATTTTAACCGAGCAATTTGAAAGGGAGGATATTAATGTCATAGATGCAGTCTATTTGCTAGACGAAAATGTAAAAGTTTTAAAAAATTTGTTAAACGATGTTGATATGAACAATCTAATTGAAGCTGCCAAAGCTTTTGCAACAAAAGTTCGATATTAATTGTGAAAGTGACTTTCAAAAACATCATAGACGCAGAATTGCACCTAAGAGTCTTGATGATAAACGAGATACACAAGTCGATTTTACTTTTGAAAATTTCTATCGTAAAGAATTTAGAACAATTGTAGATTACTTGACAAATTTTCTAGAAAACTTTTTAAGTGCAACTTTAACGAAAATTCAACCGTTTATTCGCCTAGTAAAATCAATATTAAATCCAGACGAGAAATTAGATGATAATTTAATATCAGATGTGGTAACTTTAGTTAATAAAAATTTGGACAAAGATGCAATGAAAGCTGAACTAGAAATTTTTGCCGAAAAGTAAGAGCTGAGACATGTTCTAACTTTCAGGGTATTGTACAATGTTTAAAGCCCCTTGAGAGACAATTAAAACTATCTGCAATTATTTTTTAACTATATATTATCATTACCGGTGTCATCTGCTTCCAGTGAAAGAAGTTTTAGCAAATTAAAATTAATAAAAACCTTTTACGAACGCGAATGGGTGACGATCGACTGAATTCGCTTATTCTTCTTTCTTCTGAAAAGAAATAAGCGATAATATTAACTTACTTGAATTAGTTAGCAAATGGAGTAAGTTGAAGAAGCGCCGGATATCTTTATAATTTGTAAAACATAAATACATAATATAACTCATGTTATTTATAGCTATTATTTAAACTTATCTTAAATTTATGTATTTTTACTCCAACTTACAAATAAACAAATAAATTTTGTGTTCAATTCAATCTCTGCAAATTTATGCCCTCAATATACAGGGTGTTCTACAAGCTCTATGACAAACTTTGACAGATGGTAGGTTGCTTTATTTTAAACATTTTTTTCAATAAACATGAGTCCGATTCGTTTTTGTTTAGAAGTTAAAAGCGTTTAAAAATTCGTAATTTTTCAGTCAACCAGGAAGTGACACAGAGTCACTTAGCAGGTCAAACAATGCACACCTATACTTAGTTCAATCAAAAATGTAGGCTGATAAATAGAAATATCGGTTGTTATGACAATAATTATTGTTAGTGTTATTTTAATTATTTATTAGATATTTCGTGTGATTCTGACCGAATCTCTTGTTCGTCGATGTGAGGCTTGCATTCAAGCCGAGGGTGGACAATTCAAAGAATTTTTAGTCTTAAGTTTTGTGATTGTCATTTAGTTTAAATTTTTATTGTTAATTGTTAATAAAGGTTAAATGCTTGTAACTTCTAAACAAAACGAATCGGATCCATGTATTAAACATGGATCCGAAAAAAGCAACCTACCATCTGTAAAAAGATTGTTATAGAGCTTGTAGAACACCCTGTATAACCCAACTTTTTCAACAACTACCTAGTCGTTGGAGCATCTATATCAGCAGTCGGCAATTTTAGCTCAACACCCCCCCAAATCTAAAGTGTTCGGATCGCCCCTGATTAAAACTAAGTAGTACAATAACGATAAAGATGTTTAGTTGCAAGTCAACGAACAATTAGGTAGTTTTTGCCAACATGAACAATGAAATCATTTTAAATCCTGACATTGTTCATACTTGTTAAAGTTTCTCAACTAAAATGCTTAATTATGTCTTTCAAAAGTTCTTAAATGGAATAGAACTAGCCAGAAATAAAACTCAATTTCAGCTTCATAGACGTTAATAAAATTGATACTTTGTTATACAATTTTTTTAACAGAATTGACCAACATGATATAAAATTAATTTGTTACAATCATAATTCGAAATAACATTTTCTGTTGAAAAGTTTTGGTCTGTTTTAATTCCAAGCATTTTCTATAGTCTACACCTTCTAATTCTATAAATAACTAATAGTTCAATAAGTTATACAGTTTAGACAACAAAAGGCTTATTTATAGTAAGTTAAAAAATTAAATTATACTTCACCGATAACTTGAAATGTGTTCTCTCAAAACCTAAGGTCTTGAGAATTGTTAAACCTAAAATTTTCTGGAAATTACTTTGGTTTCCATCTTTTAATTAAAACGGGATTTTATATATACTGACTTCCAGAAAAATTGCAACACCTAGAAGTTGTTGAACGATTTTTTTGAAATATTCAGAAAACGTCTATTTTCATGAAATAAAGTAATGATTAAAATTTAAAAACAAAAGAACATAAGCTTAAAAGTTTTTTCAATAATGAGTTGCTCCGCCACGATTTGTAATGTAATCAATCAAATGATCTATAGCTGTGTAAGTTATCTGGAGGGTATGGTAAATTACCCAGTCGCCTATCGATCATATCCCATACATGTTCAACGGGCGACAAATCAGGCGACCGAGCAAGCCATGGAAGAACGGCAATGTTAAGCTTCTTCTAAAAACCTTCTTTTAGCCTTTGCCATATGAGGGCGCGATTTATACTGCTGGAAAATTTGATTTTGCAGCCCCGAACATGTGGAAGCCCAACGGGTTGTAGCACATTAGCAGCACCAGCTGCGTTTAGGTTGCCGTTAATAAAGACCAAGGGTGATCTGCCACCATAACATATTGCACCCCACATCATAACTCCTTGAGTGAGGACTGTGTTGCGTTCCATAAAAAATATTGGATTTTTACGTTCTCCACGCATCCGTCTGACCCTACTACGATCCTCGTGGGCCCACAAGCAAAATCGGGACTCACTAAACACAATTTTATGCCATTCTTGCGCCCAATTAACCCTTTCGTTTCTCCACTAAAGTCTGGGTAGACGGTGAAGTTGTGTAAGAGGAAGACATAAAAATGGACGATATGAATGCCTCTCTCATACCAACGTTCAAAATCACTTAATTGGACAAAATGTTGATGTTGACGTACTCTCGGCATTGTTATCAAGTTCAGAATGAAATTGTGAACAAATGTCATTTCATTTGAAAAAATTGAGTTATAACCCTTTGAGTTTTAAAAACTTTTGGGAACACCCCGTAGCACGAACTCTAAATTTTTAACTATTAAAATGTTATGAATGAAAGGAATCCATTCTTATATATTGGTTATTTTATAAATTATTGATTAATTAAACTTTAAGCAATCCAATATTAGTTTTTATTATTTATCTACTATATAAAAATAAGTCGGGTTTTCCTTCTTGACGCTATAACTCCAGAACGCACGAACCGATTTCCACGGTTTTGCATTCGTTGGAAAGGTCTCGGGCTCCGTGAGGTTTATAGCAAAGAAAATTCAGGAAAAATGTCAACAGAAAAGCGGGAAAATCTTTTTTCACATACAGCGCCATCTCTGATACATAGCATGTACTACAAACCAATATTTTAAGTAGATGGCGCCGGTGCGTCGCAATGACAATTAACAAGTCGCAAGGCCAATCGCTTAGTGTTTGCGGGATAAATTTAGAAAATCATAGTTTTCACATGGGCAGTTATACGTTGCGTGTTCACGAGTTGGGAAACCATCCGCTTTGTTTGTGTTAACGTCAGACCAAAAACAAAAATGTGGTTTACCAAAGTGCACTTCAATGAAACGGATAATTTGCGGACACGTATAACGCTTCGATTCAGTATTTACTTTGGATTCACTTTCATTTACTTAGAGAAGTTCAACTAAATAACACTTCATTTTTGTAATCGAAATGAATTCATTACTGTTGTAAAATGAAACAAAATTTTTCCTTTTAAAATATAAAACAAAAAAAAATTTCTTCATCTTTTAATCACCAAAGAAATGTTACATAAAACGAAGCCATCTGGTGGCGAAAGGGAGTTCGCCGGGTTTGCTAGTTGACTATAGTTTCAACTCAAAAAATATACGTTAGTCATCATCAGATTTATATAAACATTATTTGACAAACGTTAAATATTACAATTGGATTATATGTTAATTTAGAAAAACATAAAAATGGTTTATAACAAAAGGTTTTAAAAAGATATAAAGTAGATGCGTAAAATGTTTGAATCTGGAGTTAATTAAAAAATATTAGGGAGATAAAAATTCCGAAAAAATTATGTTTGACATTGTAATGTAAGATCGTCTAAATGTGTTTGATCATTGATTATTAAATTTGTTGTTTTAATGTATATGATTTCCAATTTATCTAAAATTTGGTTATTATACAGTGTGATTTATTAATGAGTGTAAATATCTTACACAGAAAATCCTGAGCCTAAAATATGAAGATTTAAACCAAAACACTTGTTTGTTTTGACTGTTACTTCATGACTATTTATATATTTTTATAATACTCGGTAATCAGTTTAAGCATAATACACTAAAATTTATTAAGATGTAGTATCTGTCCCATTCCAAAAGAGCAAGGTTTTTTCTTACCTACATTCTACGCCACTGACTGAATTTTCATTTCAGTAGAATTTCTCGATTCTCCAATAATTTTATGTAAATAACCTATTCTTTCTTTGTACCGATTAAGGCAAGATTTTGCGAGATATTTACTTTAAACATTGGGTTGTAAGATCGTGTGTAACCAAATCTGAAGGTATTATTCATAGTAGGATTTAATTTTTATTATGATACAGCAATTAACATGGCATGTTAATTAATACTTTAATAATAATAAATTAATTAAACATAACAACTTTAACAGTCAAAAAACAATGTTTAGATTTTGATATAAAGCACCGTGTATTTCAGTACAGAGCCATATTTTATTTAAGTGTTTTGGTTTAAATCTTCACATTTTAGGGTCAGGATTTTCTGTGTAAAATATTTACACTTATTAATGAATCACCATGTATTTATTTATGTTTAAAGGATGTATGGGTGAATGATTTAATTGTTTGATTATTTTGGATAAAGTGTTTAGCGAAAGTTGACTTAATTGCATCTGAATTGTAAGAATATTTTCTGGTTTTTAAGATATCTTAGATGTTCTTTTAATCGAATCCTAGATTTCTTTTAGTTTTTCCAATATATATTTTGTTGCAGGAGCATAGTAGTTGGTATATGCCGCTTGATTCCAGACGATTATTTATAGTTAATTTTTGTTAAAAAAGTTAGCTAAATTGGTTGGAGCTTTGAAGACAAATTTATATTCTTTAATCATGTTAATAAATTCAGAAATAAAGGAATTGAAATGTATTTATTATTTGGTTTTCCGTAATTGGAATTAACGTTGTTAGGTAGAGTTTTAAAATACCTGTATGTACATAATGAAATTTATTAAAAATGTTGAAAATAATTTTGAATGAGCAATATGAAAAATTGTGTCTAATTCTTTTTAAAATTTGTTTTTGCTAGAGGTATGTTGAATAGACGGTTGAAAAGAAAGTAGAACGCTGATAGTTTTGTGAAGAATGGTGTAGTTGTAGGTTTTTCTATAAATGTCAAAATTAATAGAATTATCTGAGTTGATACAAATGCACGTATCTAAAAAAGAAAGACAACTGTTTTGAGAAATTTCTAAGGTGAAATTAATTCTGTAATGTAAATGATTTAAGTAATTTAGCGAAACACGGATTTCTGATGTAAGGCCTTCGAAAATGCAAAGAATGTCGTCAACGTATCTATTCCAGAATAAAATATGCTTATTAAATAGTATTTTTGGAAATAAAATTTACAAACAATTATCTACAAACAGTTCAGCTACAATAGGTTTATATTTTTTTAAAACCTTCTGTTATAAACCATTTTTATTCTTTTCTAAATTAATTGTCAAATAATGTTTATATAATTCTGATGATGACTCGCGTATAATTTTTTGAGTTGAAACTGTAGTCCCAAATAATAAAAAACTAATATTGGATTGCTTAAAGTTTAATTAATCAATAATTTATTAAAATATTGCCCTTCATCCAGTCTAACGTCGTGTCGGTGGTAAAATTTGTTATTAAGTTTACAAAACAAAGTCGCTATGATTTTTTAAAGTAAAGCCTGTTTATTAAAAATTTTTCACAAAAACAATTATAAGTTGGCAACACTGAGAGGAAATAAAAAAATAACTAACTGATTATGTAGAGTTAGAGAAACTACGCCAGAACACCTTGAAAGATACAAGGTGTTCTTGTATCGTTAAAAATAAAGTGACCAAAAACTTTCATATTTTAAACGGAACCCTATATATTTTTACACCCTCGGACTTAGAAACAGATTTTATGACAAATTGTTTTAGGTTTCCCTAACCTATTGGTAATATATTACCAATTTTTTCTAAAATTTTGTTTTTTTTTCGCATGAACTTTTTGTGTTTCAGTTGCTAGTTTTCTTGCATGGAATGAATTAGAAACACGATGTAATTTTTCTAGCATTGCACTTGCAATTTTAGTAACTTTTTAGTTATATTTGATGCTGCAAACTTTTACACATTCTCTTTATGCGTGAAAAAGCGAAAAAAGCAGCAATAGCTAGCTTAATTTTTGCAAGTGCAAAAATAATGGTAGATTTGAAAAAGAAAAGAAAAAGGGAGCTGGTGAGTAAAACCTTGGTTGCAACAAATTATAGGAAACTTAAATTTAACGAATGAATTAAGTTTAGGTGATGATTGGTGTTTTATAACAATTTATACCAAAATTCCTAGTTTGTGCACCTATTAAATAAACGAACGATTCAGCTGATGTGATGAATGTATTTTTTATGTAGTTGGCGATACTGTTGAGCAAAGTTTTCCTTTGAAATCTTTCATCTTGCACCTGCAAGATTTCTTGCATTGCAACCACTAAATTTCATCGGGTAAAGTCCCTTTTAAGATGGTTACAACGTCAAACATGACCATAAGGTCAAATTCCGAATTTAGTCGAAACACCCTTAATCACAACTAAGTTTGACATTATGGCGAAAATCAAAATTTGCCGTTATAGTCATATTTGACGTTGTAGTCAAAATTAGAAGATTGGCATTGTGGTCAGACGTTTTGGTCAATGATTCCTTTGACGTTATGGTCAAAATTTCGAATTTGAGACGTTGTGATCGGTTGCATTGCTTAGCTTCTTTTTGCGGATGAAACGTCGATGGAGCTAATCTTGTTTTAAAAATAAGTGCTCCATAAAATACAGAGTGTTCAAAATGAAAATTCAGGATGATGACGTTTAAAACTAAAGCACTTATCCTATTTTTTATATAGAACCGTCTGTATATTTTTAAACAATACGATGCTTTTTTTTATTCTCCTTTTTTTAGACAAAATACCAAAATCTCAGATACAAGTGGCGATAAAATCTGTTTGAGTCCGAATTTGTAATAATAACATACGGGGTGTTTTGTTTAAAATAACAAATTTGATGACCAGCTCGGAATCTGTTTTATAAAAATGATAATCTAGGTTTATATCACCCTTAAAATTTCAAACTTCTAACATGTTGGGAAATTTTACTTACGTGATAACTCTTATACAGAAACGTTTTTTAAATCTATGTATATGCAATGAATGAAAACCGAAATCGAAAATCCAAGACGTTGGGGTTGCAAAAGAGCGCATTACATTTATTTCAGATTGAACAAAGAACTAATTAAATCTTACAAAAGAATGAAAGTGTTAGGTGATTAAGCTAGCCTATTATTTTTTTGCAAACAATTGTACAAGTACAGGCAGTGGCTCCCTAATAAGATAGATATGAAGGGGAGGATTCAAATACCCTTCTCAGAGACTTAAAATACAAGTACTAAAACTACCGGTGTTATGTCAATCTCTTGAAGATAACACATTATACAACAATGCCAAGAATCGAGAACAATTACAGTAATGACAAATTCAATATCGACAACAAATTTAACTTACTTATAAGATAATTTTAATCAACCACAATACCTTGACGTAATAAAAAGCACTCCGCAACGTAAAAAAACTGAAAACTCTTCTGTTATGATAATACAATATATTATAATGTAATTTTCAAAGTTAGTTTCTATGACGTATTATAATGAGATTTAAAACTGGGACGATCAATATATACGCATGGAGGAAAATAGCTTTTTCAATCAGGATTGGCATGTTGTCTACCAAATGACTTTTACTTAGAATATTTACTTATAGCTTTTGCAATTTTCAATTTTCTTATATTATGAAAAAAAGTCGAAAGTAAAATAAAGTATAATAGTTTTCGGTAGTTTAAATTATTCGCGAATAAGAAATTGATATCGGAAAACCATTAAAGAGGCGAGATTCTAAAAATTTATTTCAGTTGTTTGCATACATAAAATTCAGTGTAGCATCATTTATGAGTTTTCGTGTAGTTTTTTTTTGCTACGGCTTTAATTCTCATTTTTCTATTATAGGTAAGTACTTCGAAATTTTCAAAAATTAATATCAACTAACAACATTCAATTTTATCAAAGTTTTATAGTTCAGGTACCAAAAATGTTTCGCTATTTACGTTTCCAATACGAATTGTATTTAAAAATGAATCTCATGTTTATCCATTTCAAAATTAAATTTAAGTTATTTATGTAAAGTAAACGTTTTAACATCTGTCTTGCACCGTGAAAAACTAACGTGTAATTTAAACGTACAACAAAAATGGTGGTTGTTCTGACAACCGTTTTCGAAAAAACGTTTCGGTTTAAAAGTAAATTTTTAATCTGGTCAAAACTAAGATAGTTATTAAACATAAAATAATTAGGTAATGTGCTCTACTATGTAGTTAAACTAGAATTTCATGAAGTCATTTGACGTACCCCTGAACCTCGACCCTTCCCCCTTCCGCGCCTAGAGTCTCCACGGATGTATGCATCATCTCCGTATAGCTAGAACAAAATAAAAAATAAAATAAATAAAAAAGGAAAAACAAAAATCCTAATCGCCTAGCTAATATACAATATATGTACGTACATACTTGCTGTACTACCTAGTATACTATATTAACAATTTATTAATATAATTCTCATCCACCACCTTTACGTAATCTTGCAAAAAAGCTTGTTAAATAAAAGTGCAACAAAAGAATACGTTTTCATACATGCAGGAAGTAAGGGTGTAACTAACTAATACAATAAACACACGAATTGCGTAAGACTATTTAGTAAAGTAATGTTTACGTTATTTTGTTAGTCACAGAGATATTTTGCTAAAGCAGGGTATGTGAAAAAAATAAAAAGTTTGAACTATAATACAACGTCAAATAAAAATCGCTCCTTGTTGTCCTATGGGACTATTGCTTACCTGAAACTTTCGTAACTTTGTTACATTGGTAGGTTAGTGCCCTAGAAACTTTAAAGACATTTTTTATCTCAATTGGAGTAGGTATAGTATAAGTTGAGAATTATTAAAAAAAAGTGTTATAATAAAAACAAATAAAACTCAATTGCATAATTACTGTTTTTTCCGCCACTAACCTTGTGATTTCTAAAACGTTCACCCCAAAATGGGCAGATGTGCCCGTTTCCTGGTCACTCACCTCCGGAAATTCTTAGATTACTATCAATACCTGTGTACTATTATTACCATTTTTTTACTCGAATTACATTTTTTTTCTGTGAAAACTTTGTTTTAACAACATTTCATAATCTTGCACATAAGTTTGTCATTAAACGATATTACAACAGTCTCAACGTTTAAAAATATTTAGAGCATCTTATGTGGGTATATGCCATATTGGGTTAAACGTTCGTCTGGATAGCTGCTTTACCATATCCGGTAGTTTTTAGCCAGGTGCGTCTTTTCAGGGTTGTCCAATCATTAAGGGTGGCGCTTATTTTTAATAAAGTTTCATGCAATGGTTTCTTAAAAAAGAATTTGTCGGTAATTTTTCGATGACGCATTTAAATGAAAATAAAGTTTTTATTCGAGTTTCAATAATGTAAGAGTATTGTGCTGTTTTATGTTAAAGTGTATGCTTAAAAGCTGGCCACCCCTGACATAGCACACGTGGTTGGTGTCTGCTGACAGCTGGGCTTTACTCCACCCACTTCACCGTTACCCAACTTTCAAGGTTCTATACGTCAAAATTATAGTGTTTATCATTCAATAATACTGTTCCATTTAATGATATCGTCATGAAATGTAAACCACCTCGATTATTGATGATTTCGGAGGAACGCTTTTTACAATCATGCAGAAACCTTTAAACTCCGTATCTTCATTAGTCAAACTCCAGACAAACAATTAATTAAAAGTGTTATACCAATTACGTCTAATATCGGTTTAAAAAAGTAGCAACAGTTTACGAACATCTGCCTGAATAGAGAGTGTGCTTGATGATAAGTAGCACGAGATCAGCATCACCCTTTAAAACTGGGGTGGTTAAATATTGTTCTATATAAATGTGCATTAAAAATATTGACAATTATATTTGATGATTAAGCAATGCAATTTGTATCTTAACTTATAAATTTGCAATTAAATTTTAATTAGCGCAATAAACAGTCTTTTTTGTACGTCCTGAACATTTCCTGTCGAATATTTTACTTCTCTTTTGTGTGGCAGCTGTCGCATGGGAGTAAAAACTTAATTTTGAATACTTTTTAAATTAATTTTCGAAAGTAGGTAATGAGCGGAAGAGGACATTTTTTGTGCAAAATTAGTTTAAACATATAATCTCGAAAATATTACGTGATCCCCCTTCCAGTAGTTATAATTGAAGGGTGTTAGAAAATTGCGTGAAATAAAGTAAACCACAAATACCAGACTTAAACACCAAGTCAATTTATCCAAACTTACCCATAGGCAAAGGTCCGCCCTTATGGTTGTAGAACCCTTTAAAGGGGCGAATGGATTTAACTTATTTAAATTAGACTGATTCAAGAGAATGTTGAAAATCAACAAGTTTACGATGTTAAAGGTTAAACAACAATAAGATTGATCAACGATGCTTTTATCAGAAAGATTTTATTTAAATACATAATTTCTTTCAGTATTTTGAAGTTTGCAGGAAAACGTTTTATCTTACAGAATTCTATTTAAAGTTCGTATTGACGAACTTTTTAAACTACGTCTAAGTTTCAGAATTTTTCATTACCTACGTGACAGAGTCTTTTATTTACTTTGCGATTAGTTCCCTGTATTTTAATCACTTCTTTGCAATATTACAAAACTGAAAGTAAGTATATTTTCTGGCACTATCTTCTTTCATTTATTTATTATTTATTTATTTTTTTAGAGATTGTTAATAATAACTGAACAACTACTATTATATTGACAAATGAAATAATTTTTTAATAATTTTGTAATAATGAAACTTTAATTTTCTTTTAAATTCTTGTAACATTATTTGTTACTTTTAAGTATTCATTAATAACTTTCATATGTTCAAATAAAAACTGGCCTATGTAGATCTTGGAATTTTCTTTGACAGTTGGGGATTTTGTTTAACAAAGCTGATATAAAGTTTAGGTTAGAATTTAAAATATTTTAAGAACACTTGCAATTTTAGGTTACATTTATGTCATGTTTTGATGAAGAGTTCCTCACCTGTACTTTTGTGTACACTGCTGTAAAAATAATTAAATCAATTAAATTCCATGGCCTGTCCACTCCAGTTTTTTATATTTATTTATTTATTCGTATGGTATATTTTTATATGGTCGCTCATTATGGATAATTTAGAATCTACCATGGTGAGGATGTATTATAAACATATTAACATCAAATTTCTTACAATTGGTTAAAAAATAGTTAATGTATTCATGACATTATTTTTGAAATTGGAAAAAACAAGTTATTTGGACAGTTTTCTTGTGATTTTACTTTATTTCATTAATTGCCAAAGTTTCAACAATGATTTTTGTCTTCCTCAAAGCTTATTAAAACGATTTAATTACACATTCATATGAATTAAAACAATTTTTGTTGTAGCTTACTAGTTTAAAATTACATAAAACACAAACGTCAAAATTAAAAATGAGCATTATAAAACCAATTCCTAAAATACACTAATCACAACAATTATTATATTGTGATAAATTTTTGTTAGATCATTCACATAAGATTTTTTTGTTTATGTTAATGTACACCATCTGTTGTCAAGCAATTTCACGAGAAAAACTGTCAATTATTAAAAACGCGATACCGAATTTTTGACCGATACCGAAGGTCGAGGTCAAAAATTGTCTCGACCACCATTCGGTCAAGCGTGTTTAGGTTGACAGTTTTTCGAATCAAATTGCTAAAGAAAACAAAGTTTAATTTAAACAATACAAATTTACTCGCTAAAATACTAACGTCGAGTGTAATTCGGCAGGACAATTTAATTAATACGAAAATTAGAACACGTCAAACTATTTATTTTGGATACATATAAATTTTAATTTGAATAAACTGTCAGATTGGCAACTTTAAATATCAATGGCGACCACGATAATTGATTAAAAAATTCTAAGTGAAAAAACCACTAGCGTATTTGTCGCTGGAAAAGTTGCAGGTAACTTGTACAATGTCAAAGTGACACAACTTGAATTAAATTGTGAAAATTAAAATTATGTCGAAATTCAAAATGATGTTGCGCTAAAACAGTTTTTTCTTTTTTATTGAAGATGCGTTTCTTTAAAACTGCTTAGTCTGACCAATATATACCCCCTCACAATGCAAACAAAATATTTTATAAATGAGGTTACTTTTTTCAAATAAGTTTCGTCTTTAACCTTGGTACAGATTGAAAATACTGTTTTTTTATTGTAAAATGCTTACATAATACCTTGTTTCCTCAGTAATTATTTTAACCTTCTGATAACCCTTCAATATACGGAGAAGAAAAATGTTTCATATTTTATTTTTGAATGTACCCTCTCCATTAACATTATTAAACTGTCCATTATGCCTACTACGAAAATATATTGAAAAATTCTTAGCCTACTATAGAACCAAACAAAATTTCAATGTCAAAATATTTTATTACTCAACATATTCTCCTCTTAATTGGATTCATTTATTACAGCAAACCTGCAACGTCTCTAGACCATTCAAAAAAAATGTATCTTCTTGCTCTGCAAACCAAACCTCTACAGTTTCTATTACTTCCTTGTTGGAAGAAAATGTACGACCTTTTAAACTTTTTTTCAGTTGAGGAAAGAGGTGATAGTCGGACGGAGCCAAATCGGGTGAATAAGAGGGGTGTTTTAGTAATTCAAACCCTAAATCCCAAATTTTTTGCATGGCAACATGAGATTTGTGTGCAGGGGCGTTGTCTTGCAAAAACAAAACACCTTTGGATAGCTTTCCGCGTCTTTTCTCTTTAATATTTTCCCGTAGAATGGTCAGTAATGTCGAATAGTAATCTTCAGCTATTGTTCTACCCTTATCCAAAAATCAATCATGATTACTCCATGGCAATCCCAAAAACTGAAGCAAGAACTTTTCCAGCAGATTTTTGGACACGAAACTCCTTAGGTCTTGGAGAACCAGAGTGTCGCCATTCCATCGATTGTTGCTTTGCTTCTGGATCGTAGAAATGTACCCAAGTCTCATCCATAGTAACAATTCGGTTGAAGAAGTCTACATCGTTTTCAAATCGAGCACAGATCGAACGCGATGCTTCTACCCTTGCACGCTTTTGGTCAACATTCAAACATTTGGGGATCCATTTTGCAACAATTTTTCTCATGTCCAAATTGACGTGAACCATATGATGAACGCGTTCGTATGAAATATTCAGTGCTTCAGATATCCGTTTTAGCCCAATTCGACGGTCTGATAAAATCATGTCATGAACTGCATCGATATTTTCGAGGACTGACACAGAAACTGGCCTTCCCGATCGGTCATCATCTTCAATGGAAAATTTACCTCTTTTGAAGCTTGCATTCCAATTTTGACGGTCGCATACGAAGGACATTGATCACCAAGGGTATTAAGCATATCTTCGTAAATCTGCTTACCTCTTAACCCTTTTAAATACAGTTACTTGATGATGGCTCGATACTCCAATTTTTCGATTTTCACAATTTTGGTGGACTTCTTTTTTCATTTAATTTATTGGGCGACTCTGGTTACTTTTTTGACGTCAAACTTTACACTGACACTTCTAATAAGTTATTGTTCGTTGCTATGGTAACGCAATATTTTGTTTATGCAAGGAACTGGTCTAGGCTAACTAGATATCAATACATCCTCGTATGTAGTAACATCATATTTAAAAGATATCAGGTACTTACTAGCCTTTAATTTATATTTTAATTCCTTAATATCTTTGTTATCTATCTTTTGTCACTATGAGTAAAAATTTTATTTTTAAGTTGTCTAATTATATAAATTTTTTGATGCAAGGAATAATTAAAAAAATAATTCAATATTCTATCCGATTTATGGAGATTGTTATACAAATCAAAAAACAATTTATTGCCGCCTCTAATTATCACAATGTCCATAAAGGGCGTGCCAGTTGGGTGCAAAGCATTAAATAAATACTTACAACAAAGATCTGAATTTAAATACATAATATAAATGTTTAAAAAAACACAAATGATACAATCACATCATTTCTTAAATTGACAGTGGATCCAATTGATAATAATTGTTGTTTGATTTATTATTTTTTTTTTGAATAATTAGTAGGTATAAACTACAGGTCATATGATTAAAGTTCCTCCGTCATTAAGAATCGGATCAAAAATTTCTTTAAACAGAAGTTGTGTTATTATATTAGAAATTATCATTTAATTAGATAATTAATAATTATTATGATTGTGCATCATACTTGCTTCAAAACTCTAAATATGTTTGCTTAGACCTAATGAAACAATTACTTTAAGTTGCGAAACGATGGCTTTCACCAATAACCAGAGTTTTTTGCTCAGCTTCAATTCTAGACGTCATATCTTTTGAACTACCAGAAGTTTTTCAAAACACCCAACCATAGTTTCTCCCAATTCTTTGCACGAAACTGGGTCGGCACCGAACTGGCCCATAACCGAAACGTCCCGACACCGAAATGGCCGCACCGAACTGGGCCCGCACCGAAATGGTCGCGCCGAACTGTCCTAGACCGAGATAATACACGTTACAGAAGGCATACTTTTCTGCACAAATTTATTGGACTGAAGTAATAAATTGATGTTTGAATATAATAGTCATCTTTAACAAGCTTTATACTATTTCTTCATATATTGCGCGTTTTTTTATTTTTTAATTCTATTCTTCTTCTGACTGGCTTCTTGCATTCTGACTACTTTATTTTCACTTTTGAATATATATTCTTAATCGATTACTCTTTTGGAAACTACGAATTTTATAGCGGTGATTCTATCTTTCCTAATTATATACCAAAATGTTTGAAAATCTTATCCTCTAGACTGTCGATTACTGAAGCAAAACACAGTCATACACTCCCATTTCGATAAACCAAAAAACATTTTGGCAATATTGTCCAAACCACATTCATGTTTTGTGTTTCTATGTGAATGTGACAGGAATGTGTTATAAAAAAATCAGCCAAATGATTTGCTTCTTTCATTGGGAAGCAATTTTCCACAAAACTTCTACAATTACCGTTCCCTAAGTAATACCTGTTTGCAAAAATGTTTCAAAATTCAACCTTAACGGTTAACTGTTTTTGTTGCCCTTATTCGTTTGCATCCATCTTTTGTTGCATCTTGGGCAAGTTTTTAGTAATATCATGAAAAATGTACAAATTGCTAAAACATAAGGCGTAGGAGATTCAAAGTAGTTTTCCAAATTAATATCATTTTAACAACTGAATCAATTATCTTATTAACAATGACTATACAATGACATACCTATATTAAGCATCTCCATCTAATCGGTGATTCTAGTAATACCTGCTGTCTACATCAGACACGTCAAAATTACAGTAAAACGCTTTATCTTGGTTATAGACCAAAAAATACTCGTACATACTTTAACGTTTAGGGTTCTGAGGGTTTGAATGAAGACAATCTAATAATCCATGCATTTGATCCATTCAGACTTTCGTCAATTAATTGTTATGGGAGCTTGAATCTATTAACATTCCTTCTTGGTTGGCAATAGTGTCAAATTGAAAAGCGGAAAGAGCTAAAAAATTAACAGAGATACAGAGAAATTTGAATAACTGGTATCTCAAGGTTATAAGTTACAAGTCTTGCAATTCGAGATTTTGACAGATGGTACCGTCGTCTGGTGAACATTCCTGTAACTAGTATATCTGAGGTTTACGTGATTCAAGTTGGAAAACGTGTAATTGTTGAAAATTTTAGGTTAAATCTTATTTGTGTTTTGTCATATTACTCGTGGGCGTTATTATTGTAATGGCAACAAGAAAAACTAGAAGTATTGCTGCGTTTCGCAATGCAAAACATATTATGTCTTTCACACATTTCCTTCGCAAATTCCCCACACGGCCACTAATTGTAATAACATAAAACACTGCTAAACAATAAGTCTTAAAAATTACACAAATTTACCTGACATGTAGTGGCCATATTGAATTTTTGCAGCGCCATCTACATTTAATCGAAACAGATAATTGTTTCCTACCAAAATACGAATTTCTGATTGCTTACAGGTTTTCTTCTTTGTTTCCAAGATCTTGTTCTTCGTATTGAAGCGTTATCAACTTTTAACGTTACTTAACCCTTAAAAAAATTCACTTTTTGACAGTAAAGAAGAACTTCTTTCTGTTCCCGTGTAGGCGTCTGGATTTCTCAGTTCAGACAATTTCAGCTTGACTTGACTATCTTCAGATTATATCGTTGGAGTACACGAAGAATTTTCTTCGGAAAGCAGCTCTTCCTCGGGAAAGACAAAATAGAACTACATAAACTTCTTAGAGCTGACTGGATAAGTGCATATAATATGACTTATATGACTGCTATGTCCAAAATCTTACTCATTGTTAAAAATGACTTTCATTAAAAGATCATGCGGCTGCATTTTTACTAACGATTACCATTACTAAGTGATATTTCTGGATTTCTTTTTACTTTTAATTATTCATCTTCGTATGAATTTTCTTTAGCCCTTCTACTTTCAAGTGCCTTTGACATTTCTATTTCTTGTTTTACGAAAAGTAGTCCTTCTCTCGGTTTCTTTATTGCAAGAAGTTTTGATCTCTCTGAATGCAGCACTGTGGAGCAGGTAGTGGTATGAACATGATGAATAAATATTAAAATAAAAATAAGTTTCTTCTAAAGAATAGGTGTTATAGTTATAGAACGATAACCACACTAGAAAATCAACAATACCTTAAAACTTTGGAAGAAACTTATACTTGCCCTTTAAGGAAACTTTCATAACTCATTCAGGTCGGGAATAATTGATAGTTCTTTTTGATTAAAGGTATTAAGTTTTTCTTAAATTAACAGCATTTACACCACACACCAAGTGAGGTCGCTATAGGACAAACTGAAAAGGAAAAATTTTCGTACATACGTACTTGTCTAGTTTCCAGATATGCATACAGCCACAACAAGAAACGCTGCCATCAAAAATATAAAGTTAACACTGCAAAAAATGTACCTATCTAATAGAGATGAAACAATGGATTTACCTTGCAATAGCTGGGGTGAGCCATCTTAGATTACAAATACAAACAATTATTTTTGAAGAAATTCGTAATTCTCTGACGGCTGTAAAAGTCTTTAGAAATACGAACCCTATTACAGTTTATTGCCTTTAATTGCAGCTACGATACCAAAAAGTTGCCATAAACACGTCGGGGTCACCAATGTAGAAACGTCTACGTAGTTTCTTTTAACTCAAAGAAAATATATTTCATGAAAATTAAAATTAATACGTATTAATAATAGACAAATTTATAAAAACAAAATTAACGACCGTATTAAAAATAATAAAATATCAAAAAATTCCGTGCTTCTAATCCATAATACATCCAAACATTTTAATTAATGGAAATTTTCTTTGGAAAGCTGTTCAAAATTTAATTTCAAATAGCATGTGTGGTAGGTACAGATTAGTGATGTTCTCTTAATTAAAATATTTTGCAGAATCAATGTAGATCAATATAGAACAGAATGGTTATGATATGGAATGCCTATTTTTGACATAAGTATGGCGACAGTTGTGATTTCAATGCTACCGAAATCAATGCAGTAAATTTTACTATTCTATCACTTGAACGAATTATTAAAACACTAAAATGACATCTGTTGGGTAATGTAATAGATCACAAAATAGAAAAAAAAGATTCAAACAAAACAGTTTTTTCGTGAGTTTCTTTAGATGTTTTTAATACAAATAAAAAACATCAGCACACAAAATCCCTAACTAAGTTTAAAATTCGTTGCACAAATAATAGAAAATTAAAATGCAAGTATGGCAGAAGGCATCTATTGAAGCGCACGCAGCGACGTGTTGAGGAACAAATGAGTGGTTGAAGGAATTTTTTATACTATTGTTTCTACTTTTTCGTTCATTATCACTTTATCAATAAATCTAACGAAGCTATTTTTATTTATTTTTTGACGCAAGTATAACAGTTAACCAACATCATTGCACCAATGTATATTCCAAGTAAAATAAAAACATTAAGAAAAATATGAACCCAACATAAATTGTCACCAAAACAGTGAGGTATGCAATCGATTTTTAATTTAAAGAATTTTAAATTAGGAAATTTATTAATAATTTTATGATTCTTCTGGTAAAATACTTTTCCAGAAAAAAATTCTGGACGTGAAGAAAATATTCAATAGCTACCTCGAGTTAAAAAAATATATAAAACCTACTTGCGACTCATCTTAATAAATTTAATTTAGAAATTCTTATCGTGGAAGAGTAGAACGATCAGAAAACCTTGCAAATGGATTTTTGATTCGCTTAGGCCTCCATAAGAAACATTCGTCGAATAAGTTCGACATGTTTCTCAAATGCGTTATTGATTTTAGTTTCTTTTTCTAGTTAGCATCTGAAAAAAGTCTCAACTTTTTTTTTAAATTCGAAAATATTTTACGCGATTTATAAAACCGTGACGGGTGTAAGCGACTCGCTTATGAATAATTTAATTCATTTTGCACAAATTTGTTGCATTAAAGTTTTATTGCGGAAGCGTGTTAAAATAAACCCCGATGGGGTTAACAACATCATTATGTAAACCAGCATTTGCACGAGAAAAAGGATCTTTAGGATAACATCACGTGAAATGGGTGAAGTTATCTGAGAGGCGGCGAGAGAACGAAAACATAACAATGGGTGTGGGTGACAGTGATCCATTAGTAGTGTGAAGGGTGCATCGCGGCGCGTTGAGTGAGGTAAGGGCCGGCGGTCGACCGGTCAGCGGTCGTTAAGCGGGTGCGGGACCGACCGGCTAGACGTTTGCCAGACGGGATGGTCGCTCGGGGATATGACTTTGTTGCTGTTCCGGGAAAGCTCACCGTATTTACCCGAAAGGATTCAACGTCTGTGTATATAGCTTATTTGGGTTACTTGGGTCGGTTATTTCTAGCGTTAGACACGTGCTCAATTTCGAGTTGTCCCTCAACAAAAAAAAAGATATTTAATTCCTATATAAAAGCTCCTCTAAAAATTGATGGTAAATCACCGGAATATTTATGAATTGCATGTCAAAGTTCTTATTATACCGCACTAGCATTAAGTAATTAGAACTACGAGCGCCCTGTTATCAATCACGAGCACGAATACAAAATGCATGCATAATTAGACATCAGATAATGAAAAAAATATGCGAATTGTTTTTGTGATGTGATTAACCACTCAAACGTGTCTATCAAAACCGCATTTCAAAGTCGAATTTAGCACATTAATTTGCGTGTACGTTTCCAACAAATCAATCTATTAAGTGTTACAAAATAATTAATTTTTTCAAACTCTGAAAAATGTAATAAAATGTAAAGAAAATGCAAGTGTTGTTAGCGCTACTATAATGAATGCCTTGTTAAAAAGTGGTCACATTATCCTTCCGCTGTTACGCAATAATTTAGTCGAAATTTAACCAAAGAATGCCGATAGGTTTACCCTCTAAAATAGACATCATCAGGGCGATAAACACAAAGTGCCCAACCATTCACAACCCAAATCACCTGAGCGCAAGGCGAGGGTCTACGGCGCGTCTTTAGACCTACCCTAATACCGACGCCCCCGCATTGTTAGGCACGCGACCACCACACGCCTTGCAGGTGGCCAGCGAAGAAGGGGTGAGGTATATGGTGGCTATTTATGTTCATCCAGAGCAGTTAGGGAATCTCCTTCATGATTCAGCAGGGGTTTACGGTTATGCATGCCCCGTTACGGCCCTTATTTTCCAATTCACATAATATCAAGGTCGTCGTTTCTATATACGTTCCCCCCTTTTACAAATACCTTTACTACACGTTTTACGTTGTTACAGCTACTGACTGCTACCTATCTACAATATACAAATCACATCTTCGAAATAACTTAACATTAAATTGATGAAAACTGAAATTTACGAAAGAGAATTTATCGCAACTTTAAGCTTTTCCAAAGTACGTGTAATATACATTCGTGTTGACACTTTAATATGCAAACAAATTTTAGCAGTATGGCAAAATTAGGTGAGTAACGATTCCGCATGAAACGGCGAACATGCCTGGGCAAGTTAATTTTCATCAAGAGCCGTTGTTAACGGTTTGATCAATATTTTCGTTATAACTTGCGAAAAATAATATTTTAGAACAAAAAAGTTTGAATTCGCAAATTTTCCGATGTCGTTTTTAATTAAACTTTTTTGCTATTGTTCAACGTTTGGTTTAATAATTACTTAACTTTTTATGATATTTAATTAATTAATTCAAATATAAATTGCACCTACTTGCAGTCGTATCGAAACTACGAAATACGTACATCATACCTAATCAAACATGAACATTAACGGACCTTTTTCATCGCATTCGAAACAAATATTTTTTTATGCTGCACGTCTTTATAAAATTAAAGCAGGAAGTGTTAATAAAATATGGATTCGAGACGTATTAAGAAAAACACTCATCGAAAATTACAATTTCGCCCGTTTCATTTGTGACGCAATTATTATGAATCAGCATACATCACCGATGTTTGCCGGTTTCAATTTTTCGTGCTAAAAGATATAAATTTTATTGATATTCTGTCTGAACTAAGAATCCTAAAGAATAAGATTGATACTTGTCTTACACTCGGAAAATTGTCGATTTTCTTATGTCGAATACATTGAAGTCTAAAAATAAAAGTCAATTGATTCGCAGCAGCAATTTTTAAATCTAGAACATTATATAATTTAACGATGAGAATACTTTTACAGAGGAAGTACCCAGTCGGATGCAAGTTCAACTCTGTTAGATTTAACAATCCATTTCCTAAATTAAGCTTGGCTACTTTACTAAGTAGACTGTTTATCACCAGTGAGATTGCGACTACTAGCTACTTGTAAATGTTTGCGTCCATATAAGCAATTCCATCACCATTAGAAAGTTGCTTTCAGAACAAAATGTAACTCTACTTAACAATTTATAATATCATTAGTCAGCTATGAATTCCTTAATTTATGGTTTTTTACAAATGGTGTTTTAATTTTGATTTGTTAAAATATTACCAACATTGTTATTTTTTAAATGTTAATGAAGGGATAACCCTAAGGTTATTAAAAAACTTAAATGCTATCTTACGATTTTAATAAAATTGATAGATTTTGTTTTTATTATTTAAATAATTTGGAATCAAAGGATCCATGTTATTTCCTTATTCTTTAATGATACCTATGTGTTCTTCAAATTTCATGTGGAGTTTTTCATTCATAAATATTGTTTCCTTCTTTTACATATCAGAATGGTATTAGTCTCAGTGGACTGACATTATACATAATAATTTAGAAAGTTTTTGGACTAGAGCTTTCCCCATACTTCGAAAGCTTTTCAGTACTTTTCTCAATTTTGTTTGATCCCGTTTACCGGGTTCTTTCTATTGTTGAGCATCGTACATACTTTTCGTTGCGTTTATTGTCCAATAGCAATTTTCAAATTTATTTCGTTCCACGGAATTTTCAAAATGATCGATAAAAGCATGAAATGTATTGAAATGAAGTCGAAATACGAACATTAAGTTTAACAAATACAACCGACTTAAAAAAAATTATAATAATGTTGAATAAGTTGGGGCCTTTTGAAATTATACTTAGAAATAATTTAAGTCTCTCTGAACTACTTGCATACACCTTAAAACATCTGCTCTGTTACTTCTATGTCGGAACCCTCAGCAGAATTTTATTTATCTAGGTTTTTGGGTCATTGGCATAAATTTCGTTGATCGAATTTTCATTTATTCGCCGCAGTCATGTTCATGTTACTTCAGTGAAAGCAGTGAACATTAGAAACATGGATGTTTAGTACAGTACACTCATGAAATTTAAAACTTGGACACCACAATTTCTGTAAACAAAAGTTTGCACATTGTGAAGCGGGCTTAAGGGTATCATTTACAATTCTAACAGCAGGTAGTCTCAGCAGGGGTTATCTTATAGAAGGACTGTAGAATGAATCATTACACTAAGCACGTTTTAGAAAATAGGTAATTTACGTTGCTTACTTAATTTTTTTTTTAAAGAATATATTTGAAGGTATCGCTAATTAAACACCATAGCTCGATTAATTATCGAATCAAAATTTTGTTTAGGAAATGTTTACAAAATAAAATTAGAAATAATTTTGATTTAAAAACGTCTACAAGCAATAACTTTTAAATTAAATCAAAAACTAAACATGGTTATTTGGGTTGACTGATTATTACTTATTTTTAAATAAATCTAACCTACTAATTATTGTAAGTTATTAAAAAAAATCATTAAACTCTCTATTCATAATATTTAGTCCTTACAAAATGTACATAAAAGTGAAAATAAAAACTAAAATGGCAATTCTTATTGTCAACGTATATATTTAGTTTTTTGACAAGAATTTATTACATAATTATAATTAAGATACCAAGTTATAGTTTAAAATTAAATGAAAACTTTTTTTTAATAAAGGTATTACTATATAAATAAATATAAGAAATCAATAATGGGTGTGACCTCCATTATTATTGATACATTCTTGGAGGCGTCTGCTCATTGACGCTATCAAGGTATCAATATAATTAATATTAATCGTTTCCCATGCGGTATCAATGGCTGCAATTAGTGCATTACGGTTTACTGGTATAAAATTTGGCCCTTGTTGTCTTCGGATAACAGCAAGTATTCGAGCCCAAACATTTTCGATAATGTTAAAATCTGGGCTTTTGCTGGCCAGGGTAACAGCTCAAGTTATTTGCTTGTATCCAGTTGCGCACAACCTGCGAAGTATAGGGTCATCATATCCCGATAGTTAATTATCGAATGTTCCAAGAAAATATGTGTAAATAGTAAATGGAATCTACTAACGTAACGTTAAGTCGTTAATTATAGTTACATAACTCTCCTTTCATAAGATATAGTTCATATTAATATGCATATTGTAAAGCTTCGTACACACCTGAACAACAAACCGAGGAACAAACAGAACAACGAACCGAACGGCAATCGGAACATTAATTTACGAATTTTAGAACAGATTCGCAAGTTCTTATTGTTCCACGAACTTTGGCTCTAAGGGTTGTTACATTGGTCATTAGAAGTATGTAATAAATAAACAATTACCTACTGTTTGAGAAGGGGTAGTGTGAACCAATAAATAAAGTAAGAAATGTAAATTCCATTTTAGTTTAAAATTTCAAGTGTTGTGAAAATGCCACCTCATCTCGGTGCTGATTTGAAAGCGCGGATTGTTTCGGAATTAGCGGCGGGCCGTAGCGTTCGTGAAATTTCACGTATGTTAGATATACCAAAAAGCACCGTAGGGCATTACCGAGTAAAATGGAATCTTGAACACACTTTGGAAAGAGCCATCGGAAGTGGTAGACCAAAAGTATCTACACGTGCTCAAGATCTCGAGTTGTATCATTACGTAACAGAACAACCATTTGCTACATACTCCAGGGTATAGCAGATACACATTTTCTCGGATGCCATATAACTGCACAAAAAAGATTAAAGGAGATGGGAATAAAAAAGTATAATGCTGCTGCGAAAGAAGTTCTCAGTGACGAAAATATGAAACGTCGTCTGGAATTTGCAAGGCGATATGTGAACGAACCTTTGGAATTTTGGAATCGAGTGATTTTTAGCGACGAAAAAAACGTTCAATAGCCGCAACGATGGACCACTAAAAATTTTTAGAATGGAAGGAACTCGTTACGAAAATAATCACATATGTCCTAAAAAACGAAGTGGTTATTTTTTCTGTGAATGTGTGGGGTTGGGTTAGCGCGCGGGGTCAGGAGTTTGTTGGGCTATCGATGGACGTCTTGATTCTGCTGCGTATTTAGATATTTTGAAAACTATTATGAAACCTTCAGTCGAAGTGTTTTATCCAGACGAAGATTATATTTTCCAACAAGTAAGTATTCTTATTTCACTATACTTTCTCCAAAAAATAGTTCGGGATCTGTTGAATTAACATTTTCATAATGTATTTTTGTTGTTAAAGGACAACGCCCTATTCATACTTCGCGGGTTGTGCGCAATTGGATACGAGAAAATAACTTGGAGCTGTTACCCTGGCCAGCAAAAGCCCAGATTTTAACATTATCGAAAATGTTTGGGCTCGAATACTTGCTGTTATCCGAAGACAACAAGGGCCAAATTTTATACCAGTAAACCGTAATGCACTAATTGCAGCCATTGATACCGCATGGGAAACGATTAATATTAATTATATTGATACCTTGATAGCGTCAATGAGCAGACGCCTCCAAGAATGTATCAATAATAATGGAGGTCACACCCATTATTGATTTCTTATATTTATTTATATAGTAATACCTTTATTTAAAAAAAAGTTTTCATTTAATTTTAAACTATAACTTGGTATCTTAATTATAATTATGTAATAAATTCTTGTCAAAAAACTAAATATATACGTTGACAATAAGAATTGCCTTAGTTTTTATTTTCACTTTTTATATTAACTACAGAAAAAAATGAAACGTCATAAAATATACATTTTGTAAGGACTAAATATTATGAATAGAGAGTTTAATGATTTTTTTTAATAACTTACAATAATTAGTAGGTTAGATTTATTTAAAAATAAGTAATAATCAGTCAACCCAAATAACCATGTTTAGTTTTTGATTTAATTTAAAAGTTATTGCTTGTAGACGTTTTTAAATCAAAATTATTTCTAATTTTATTTTGTAAACATTTCCTAAACAAAATTTTGATTCGATAATTAATCGAGCTATGGTGTTTAATTAGCGATACCTTCAAATATATTCTTTAAAGAAAAAATTAAGTAAGCAACGTAAATTACCTATTTTCTAAAACGTGCTTAGTGTAATGATTCATTCTACAGTCCTTCTATAAGATAACCCCTGCTGAGACTACCTGCTGTTAGAATTGTAAATGATACCCTTAAGCCCGCTTCACAATGTGCAAACTTTTGTTTACAGAAATTGTGGTGTCCAAGTTTTAAATTTCATGAGTTTACATTTCCGATTATGATTCGGATTCTGAACATTTTTGGAAAATATGGAGTGTTTGTAAAAGAAATACGTGTTCCGACATACATAGAACAAATATTATATTAAATTAAATCAAATGTCTTAAAAAAAATTATGTACATTTCTAGATACCGGAAAAGCCATATAGAACTTGGCAACTTTTGCAATGACTTTCCTATATCGTGTAATGGCAGTTATTTTTTTCTGAATACAATAACTTTAAAGTGAAAAAATAATCTTAAAATGCATTTCAGTTAGAACTGAAATGAGATTGAGGAATTGTCATAAAAACTTGAATTATAAGAACTGTACACGTGCAATGTTGAGTCTTGTTTTTGCTTGAAGTGGCGGAACTAAAATTTCCGCCCGTTTTGTTTTGTTCGTTTCAAATCAGGATACCGTTAATCAGGGAACCTACTGTATTTGTGTATTAGGCATCAATAGTGAACGCTCCAGTGGTCAAAAATCATATTTTGTCAAACCACCAAAACAAATTTAAAACTAAATTTCTTTTAGGGATTTTGATTTAACAACACATTCAAAATTATTAATTCGAATTATAAGAAATATGAACTACTTTTATATTCTGAAACATACAATTTTGTTTCATCAATCGACATCAACTTTTCGTGTATAGCTTTTTATTAAACCCATTCACATAGAATTGTGTTAACGCAGTTCTGTATTATGATGGACATTGAAGATTTTTATTAATGATGATGGTGAAATATTCGAAATTATAAAATAAATAATGGATACCTAGAAAAATATATGATTGATCAAATTATTATGAAATATAGACTACTTGAAATTTTTGAACAAAGGAATGGAACTCTAAACTGCAGCGTCTATTTTAATTTGATCGGTTCGCTGATGATGATAGCTTAGCTATTGAAACACGTGTCCGAGTAAAGTTTTTTGGTGCAGTTTTTTGGTGTTTTCCCATTTGTTGAAATTTTTGATTGATTTCGAGTAACTAAACCAAGTGTACTAACAGTTTTGAACCAAACTGAACATACCTTGAGTTTTCCAACGACTTATAAGCAAAATAGCATTTGCTTTGTTTCATTGAAATTTTGCTCACTTTTTTCCACGATCAGTTTTCTTATCCTCAATAGGCAATCGAAATTACTTTTTCGGCATTGGTAAAGTTAGCAGATTTACGTTGTTTGAAAGGAGGTTCCTAAATCTTTCAAGACAATTTCCAATTGAATTATTTCTGCATAATAAAGATTTATTATTGAATCTTACTTCCGTAACGATGTTTTCAATATTTAAAATGTACCATACAAATAAATAAAAGACATGAAAAATTTGCTAATGTCAAAATTATAGCCACACCTTATCTAAAAACTTTATGATTGCTTGGTATAAAATTTAATACAAACTTTTAATTAGTAGGTCAAATTGACAATTCGCAGCTTCGATTGAATGTAGATGACGTATTGATTAAAACTTATTGTTTAGTAGTGTTTATGTTATTAACAATTATCCACTGTGTGTGGATTTTCCGAGAGGAATGTGTGGAAAGACACATCACCTTTATAATATGTTTTTCATTGCGGGATGTAGCAATTAATTTCGTTTTTGTTCCCTTACTGCGAATAAGATTTAACATTAAACAAGTTAGTTAATCACATAAACCGCAACGTAAACAACCTCACATTTCACAGTTACAGGAATCGTCACCAGGTGGCGATACCATCTGTCAAAATCTCGAATTGGGCCGTTCGAGAACATTAGTTTTTCTGCTAGATATACGTCGTCGTTACGTTCTTCCAAATACTGAAGCATCCGTCTACGTACCGGTTCATTTGCGTCGCATTCTAGCCACTCTTTTATGTTCTCTTCGTTGGCATTTCGCCTCCCGGAACTTGAATGTTCAGTTTTTTACAAATATTTTGATCAACATTTGTTTTTCTTTACCCGGAACGAATGTTGTTTATGATTTATCAAGGAAGAAAGATTTGATGGAATTCAATGCAGACGCAATATCATAAATGCTCTCCAAAATTCTATACTTCATCTAAATGATTTGCATCAGAACCTTTTTGAATTTTTGACATTAAAACTTGGTTTTGTATGTTCTCTGCATGGTAGCAATGACTCTCTGATCCATAGGTTGTATCAGTAACCTTTGGATGTAAAACTTTCTAAACTTATTCTTGCTCCTACTGACTGCCTCTTCTTGTTATAGAAGACTTTTAGAATCTAAATATAAACAAAGGTAAATTATTTACTAACCTTTCCAAACCATTCTTGAAATATTAGTTGGTTCTGTGAATCTTTTTTTTTTGTTGAAATAATCAAATGGTTATTTTTTGCTTTTGTTTAGATTTGCTGATTACAAGAAGTCTAAATCAAAATTAACTTACAGGTCTAAACAATTAAACAAGACTTTTGATTTAGCTACACTGGCAGGTCCATCAGGGGTGCATTCTCTTCGCACCTGAGACTACTATTGAGTGAATCAAGGTGAATTTCTTCATTGTTTTTTTTTGTTTTTTCATCCCAGAAGCACTGATGCAAAAATCAACAGTTCGTCTTCTTTCTTTAAAAATCTCGCACTGTTTACCGGGTTTCCTTATCCAAACACAAATACGTTCTTAAACTGCAACTAACGCTTACTGACAACTGAATGTAATAGCGATGACAAAAACAAAATATTAAATTCCAAAAAGGCCTATAGGATGGCGATATAAAATAAACATGTCATTATTTTCGACGTGCGCACTATAGGGTCTGTTGTATTTTCCTCGGAAGGACTTTATAGAAGATAATCTATATAAATAAAATAAAGATAAGGATTTTTTCAGGTTTGATATCGCGAATGGTTTAAGGATGGTTATAAGCAATTACTTATTAATTATTAAGATTGTGCCACTACAAATTTAAATTTAATACTGAAACCTCCGTGTTAAGTTAATAGGGAACTTTAAACATAGCTGCGCACATACGCTTTGGCGCCAAAATTGCTCCATAAATTCTTATTTTGGGTGTTGGAAAACTGCCTCCCTGGTCGTCTCGAGGCAGCATGCAATTATATTATAAAATCTTCAGTAGTTCTGGGTCCACAGTTTTTCTACACTTACTTATCTGATGGAACCCTTAAAGTAATCTCATCTCATTCTTTGAATCGTGTTTATTCAACTTATTGTCAACGCCGAAGCTATGAAGAAGACTGTCACTGAATATTTCTTGAAGTGGGAATGAGTTTTCGGACGTCATTAGTTTCTTGTTTCTTCTACACAACTCGATCCACGTTGCTTCAGCCCCTAGGGCAGCTTACCGGCGACAGATTTTTATCATATCTTTTCGCATCGTGACAAAATCACTTAGCAGCGCCGCAAGCAGTTATAGTCCCATAAGTCCAATGAATCTTAATTCCGCCACTTAACTAAAAAGTCTGAATTTTGTAAAGTATCTCTGCTTATTCTTACCATCGAGTTGATCACAGGAGACAAATTGGAGGTTTATGGTCCATTATGAAACACTAGTTGTAGATTTTCTAGAAGTTTTGTTTAAACGGTTTTTTTACGATTGCGTTCTGTAGTATGACTTGCTTTTGTTTATCAAAATTATATTTTCCACTAAACCAAATTGGTCGCCATTATATAGCTTTTTTAACCACGTTTGTAATGGTCATTTAACCACTTTTGTCATCTACCGAGGCCATCAAACAAAACAGTGACGATGTCAAACAAGTTACTGAAGAATTGATGTTATGTGCTAAGTTATGTTAGTTTGTGCTGTTTACAGAGATTTGAGACGGTCTATATTTCTCGATAAAATGAGTGAAACTAAGGTTGAACAGCTTAATAAAGTTCCTGACAAAAGAAGACAATGGTCCAAAAGCAATTCATGAAAGAATGGTGGCTGTTATGGAGAAGACACACCATCTTATTTTCAAGTAAAATACTAGTCTAAACTCTTTCGATGGGGCCGAGAGTCAATTAATGATGGCTCAAAGTTCGGACTATGTGCGAAAAGTAAAAAATTTTGCATGGCGATTTAGGTATGAAAAAGGTGTCTGCATGGTGGATACCCAGATTAATTACACCTGAACAAAAACTGTACAGAAAAGAAGTTTATCGAGAAAATTTGGCCGACTTGAAGAGTGACAGAACATTTTTATCTCGAATTATCATTGGGGAGAGACTTGCGTACATCACTGGGACGCTCCTACTAAACAAGAATTCATGTAGTGGGTTCATAAGGGCTCTCTACCACCAAAAAAGTCAAGACACAATTTTCTGGAAAAAAAAACTGATGGCAACTGTTTTCTGGGATGCTGAAGGAGTCTTACTTATTGAATATTTGCCGAGGGGGTGTACCGTAAATGGAGAGGCCTACGAAAACACAATTAAAAATTTAAAAACTCCCGCATTCTTATCCATAAAAACTTGTTGCTACACGACAATTGTCATATTGATGGAAATCTGTGTTACCGACTTAACTTATGCCATATTCACAAATAATATATTAGTTGATATTGATAATAATCTCGACGCATTTAAAAACCAATTCAATTTTTTATTATTTTATTTTCATTTCGTAGAATAAATCGTATTTACTATTCGAGATGAATTGCATTTTTTTCGATGGAGACATTGATCACTCGCTATTGTTCGTAAAGAAATTTCTTTCTTCCAAAAAGAACATCATCTTTTATAATAAAATACTAATTTCTACAAAATTAAAGAAAGTAAACAGAATTTCCTTCTATGTATTTAAGCTATTGAATTCGTTTAGTAGATAGTTTGATAGATAAAAAGTCATGTTAGAAAACAAAAGAAAATTGAATAATGTATTAAAAATTCAATAAAGGAACCAATAACAACAAAACTATACAAATAAAAACACATTGTGAATATATTTATTTAAAGCTAAAGCCGTTGTTCACGTTTCTATTCAATTGTAACTTACGAGGTGTAGACAAACAATAAATGTAATCAATTTATTTTATTGTTCTCATCGATAAAATTTTGTTCAATAAAATGAATTGTTATCGTTCTTCCATCATTGTAATTAAGAAAAAAAATATCAATGATCACAGATTAGGTGTAAATTAAGCATTGACATTAAAAGGGTAAAAAATTAGCCTTGCGATTAACTCATAATAACTTCAAGGGTGAATAACAATTGGCGGCTTATAATTATTATGTAATAATCTCAAATTCCTTTAAAGTATATATGGGACATTTAGAACCCTTTTCATAGGGTGTCTTTTTATTTTACAAGGAAATTTAATACTATATCTTCGAACGGTACTTTTTGTCTAGCCTATACACATCTATACATTTTTTCTCAAATTTCAAGTTTACAGTCGACGGTCATAGGTGACCGGAAGCGATTCTCGACATATGTGGCTGCATCCGCTTGCTATTAAACAACCCCCACCCTCTCTTATGACGTAACACATTTCCGCCCCGTTTAGGTAATTTATGTTACACGTTTTTTGTAATTACTAAGCAGTAGTGAACGCTGCGAACTCCACCAATTTCATTATCATTATTTATGGTTTTGATATTTTTGTTTGGACCGTGACCAGTGTTTTTTTTTCATAATTTATAGGGATTGTAGCTGGCATTACAGAAAATTTGATAAATGTTTGTCGTATAACATAAAATAACACTTTTTTTTTAAATCAAAGATCGAATTATACACGCACAATACGCTGAAGAAGAAAATCTCGCCCAAAGTTTTTTTCTTTTATTCGACTTCTTTCTAGTAATAAGTTTCGGATTGTGAATTAAAGTTAAAGATGATGGACCGCTCTGTTTTATACGTTCAAGAAATTCAGACGCATTTTTGATAGTAACAGACGAATTTGTTAATTTTCTAAAATATTGTCGAAGGCGACAATAAATAAAATATTTACGATGATCTCAATTGAATGGGGGTCGTTATTTTCCTGAATAAATTCTATGGACGTCGTTGCTTGTGCAAGCCGCGCTTTGAGCCTGTGTCTGTATCTATTTATTCAACGCAGTTGCATTTTTATTGATTTTTCGTTAGACCTATAAAGGAGTGCCTGAATTATATTCTTTGGAATATATTGGTGTTGTTTCCACATTTTATACAAATATCAATATTATTAAAGTGTTTTCCGACGTGACTCAGAAAGAAATAAACTTTAATCATCGTGGGTTTCACTTATATAGAAATATAGACACGTTGACATGAAAAATCAACAGTTAATAGTATAAAAGAATTTCCAATTAGGTGCAAGCAAATGAAACGTGTGACAGATTATGAGAAGAATATAAAAGTTTAATAGTCAGCATCGTCAAATTTAAACTGATTAATTTTTACTCGACGTCCTTTTAACTGTATAAAAAGGGTAAAGGTTAAAACGACACATCTTTTAGAACTTTTCGCATTTTCTACCAGGATGATCGATTTATAAATGAAAGTGAAAAGTGGTCTTTCATATATAATAAGTTAAATGGAAGAAAGGGAACGCATCATTAAATTCCAATCCAGAATATTTGTATTATTTATCGAATTGTGTGAAGCTGCATTTTTGAATAAAATGAAATTGACTGCGCTACTGAATTAACTAACCTACGCATCAAAAGCACCACCGGCAGTATCCTGTACAGATCGATAAGAATACGAGTGCAATGATGACTCATACGACACCCCCAACCCTCGCTGGCCTGCAACTGCCACGCACCTCACTGAAAAAATCAATCCGGACGACGTAACTGGCAAATGTCAAATGTTGCCAAATTTAAGATTATTTTGGTGCCGGTTGCAAGCATTTAGTAAATTCGGTCGAAAGATACTTGATAACCGAAATTGTAGGTAAATTACGCCGTCCAAAAAATAGTACATCGTATAAAGAAAATTAAACTTGAGACTTTTCGTATCTTTTTGCTCACGTTCGTGAGCTTATCTTTCAGTTATTTTTTTTTTGTTTAGTGGATGAAAAAGCGTTCAACAAAAATTTATATATCTTATGCATTTTAAAGAACAAAAACAAAGCCCTTTTCACCTCGTGTCAATGCAACGTTTAACGCACTTCCCTTCCTAAGGGACGCACCGCACCGTACGGATAAATTCCGGTGGGACGCTGTGCCGGGAGTCGATAGGTCTAAAATCAAAATTTGGTAATTAATCAGTGCATGGTTTTATTTTATAAATGAAAAAAGAATTTAGCGTTGTATACCACTCCAATTTAGTTGCTCTGATTAAAGCGCTCTAATCTCTTTTATAGTGACATTGACTTTCAATTAGAATAAACAGCTATCTACTAAATTGGTTTAGATTAAAATAAAATTAAAAAAAAGCGAAAGTAAATTAAAAGAATCACACCACTAGTACACACGTAAAATGTTATCGGAAACAGGTATGTACGAATTTTCGCTTTATATTTTCATTTATTTTCATTCTGCTAGTTTCAAAAGGTTTCCACCACATTTATTCGACGCTTTTTCAGTCAATTTCTTTCCTTACTACTTATTTTCTTAAAACGACTGAACTGCCTTTATAACAATCATTTGTAATACTCTATTACGTAGAGCTTTTGTTTCGTTGTTAGTTTTTTAAAACATCAAATTATTCTTCTTTTCGTTTGCACATTGTTTTAACCCCTTAATCTTTTGAGGCGGTTTCAATTCAATCGCATGTAAATGTCAATACGCTGAGGGTCATCTACTCCTCTTTCACGCTTTGACTCGTTTCATATAACGTGCAAACTATTTTCAATGTTTTTCTGTTTTAAGTAACTTTCAATAATAAAAATACGAGCAAACAAAAAAATAGAAGAACACAAGAACCAATCGCTAACCGTCTACTGACTGATGTAGGATCTACTTATAAAAAAGAATTCTTATGATTAATATTAGTGTAAACAGTGCATTCTATCCATAAATTGAAAATGTACTGTGACTGGATACATTTCCAAAATTATTCACTTGGATAACTCTTGGTGAATTGGATCACCCATAAAAATACGAGCAAACAAAAAAAAATAATTAAAGTAATTAAGGAAAGTGAACGTCAAATATTGGTGGATTTCCTCTACTAGAAAATAATACATGTTCGGAATGTACTGCACCAATGTGGATTCATGTTGGAGCTACCCTACTGATGATCCCAGTAATGTAAATACTGTGTTCGTAGCTATGTGGCAAATGGCGTATGTAAGAACCATTGGATCGTCTTAAAGTTCGTTCAAAACTAAGCGCGCAAAGAAACCCCTGTCTGCAGTTTTCTGTTTATTCGATTGAAGTTTAGTGTTTATTCAACTAATAAATTCAATTGCCAATGCAAATAAGCAATGAAAAGCGGAGCCAAGAACACAAGAGCCAATCGCATATCATCTACTGACTTATGTAGGATCTGCTTTATAGTTATGGATTATGGATACATTTCCAAAATTATATCCAACACACTTGGATAACTCTTGGTGAATTGGATCACCCACAACTGGTGTAAAAAAGTCTAAATATGTACTATTAGAATACTTAGTTGACGATCACATAAAAAGTGGATCACAAAAGGGAAAATAGGGGGTATGTAAATAAAGCAATTAGTCATTTTTGTTTCCATTAGTTTATCTACACACCTCGTATAATATTAAAAATCAGAAAAAAAAACATAAACCTGTTCTTCAGTCAAAGCAATATTTTTGGTACGGTTTTTTGCAATTTTTCTTATTTTTAACTATACTGGATAACTATACATAATTTTATACCCAAAAACTTTCTGTGATTCCGGGTATTTCCTAAATATATCAAAATATTTTTAGGTTGTTGTTACTAAGGTCATTTATGAAAAATATTTCATTTTTTTTGTTCTCTAATTTTAAATAGTTAGAGAGCTAACCTCCATTTATTACCTTACAAAAATTGTCTCTTTTCCTATTTCACTTTTGTTTTGGAAAAAATACCTAGTTCGGTACAAATACATGAAAATTTATTTGAGAATTCATAATTTTCTTAAATCAACAACAGTAATTGAATAAACAATAATGTAAATGATAAACAAATTTACAATGTGTATCAAGCAAGGAAAATAATGTCATCTAGATGGTGTCCGTCGCGTTGGATGCAGCTTTAGACACTCTTCCTGAAATCGTTCATAATACGCTCCAACATCGGTCGATCAATAATCATGATTTCCTGATGAATGGTATTCTTCAAGTTTTTTAAATTCCTGGGCTTGTGAGCATACACACGATTCTTCAAATACCCCCCACAGAAAATTATAAACTAACAGGTCTGGACACCAAAACGTGAAATGAGTTTTCCCGGAAGCATATTGCGGACAACGTTAATTGACGTTGGCAGTATTATCGAAAAATAGGGACCATATTGCAATTAGAGGCAATGGCACACCACACTGTGACTTTCGAAGAATGAAGAAGTTGTTCATGGAAATTTCGTGGATTTTCAGGAACCCAGAACTCAGTCGCTCTATGACTTTTTCTTCATTATACTGCCAGTTCTTCTTAAATTATTGACCATTCTAACTATGGTGTTGCGACACGAAACAGTTTCCTGTCGAGCAATATTAAAATGAATGGGTAAAAACTTCGATGTAGTTTTTACTAACTCACCATTTCGAATAAACGTGTCGTCTGAAAACATTCGATGCTCTACTGTCCACTGCTCCTTTCCAAAAACATCCGGTTCTCGAGTGTCACCCTGTACATGATCTAATGTCTTTCCATATACAGAGTGTTCAATCTCTTTTACCATATTTCCCACTTCAACTAAATCGCCAGCTTTACCAAAATTCTCGGGGTGATTTGAACTATCTCAATTACATGAGTCTAATAGCAACAGAGATTCGTGATTAAAAATAAATAAAGCTTGCATTATAGTCAATTATTAATTATGTGTTATTGTATTCTAATTGTTGCTCAATGTTGTTGATTAAAAAAATTATAGCTTCTAAAATAAATTTGATTTTTGTTTTTTTTTCCAAAAGTCAACTGGAATAGGAAATATCCGAAGAAGTGGGGGTTTAAAAAAAATTTAAAATATCACCGGCCAGCATATTTTATTATTAACATCTCGATTCCATAGTAAGGCTATGGTGATTGTGTTAGATTTTTAAATATACTCCTATAGCTCCCTAAACAGGTTTCCAATTAAAGACAAAAAATAAACTTCGACACCCTGTATTTCGGAAAGGATGCATTTTTGAACATTTGTTAACATGAAGTTTAACAATATCGTCATATCATTGATTGTCATATGAATATTTTTTAATTGCATGTATGTATCTCTAAATGTCACAAACTTATTAAAAAAACCAGGTAACTAAATTAAAAAAATGAAATAAAAATTTCATTACATTCATTTTAGTCTAAGGAACCCGATTAAACTGAATGTCTTCGGAGAATGGACCTTGTCGAAATAGTGACCGTACGGTTATTTCAACATGGTCCCAATCCTTTATTGGAATGTTTGTTTAATTTAAAGAATTTGTGATGAAGCATCAAATATCTAAAAACGGACAAATTTAATCAATTCTATACAAAGGCAACCTTTTAAGTAGAAGTTGGAGAAATTATAATTTGCAAAAGTTTTTGTTTAAATGTTTTTGTGAAATGGAAGATACGCTTTTTTTAAATAAAAGTCACATATTGAAGTTTGAAAAAAATTTTGATGTTTTAATAAAATCTTAACTCTCATAACAAATATCAATATCTACATGTAAGTTTATGGCTTGTCATTTTGACGGTTAATTACGTGCTCAAAGCATTTTCATATCAAAAGGTTGATAATATTCACATATTGATAACATATATGTGCTCAATTTTGAATCAACTGTCCATTATGATATGAAAGTTTAATTAAACTTGACTTATTTTTGACAATACACAAGTTACAAAGTGAATGTGTCGAAGAAATGTAGTTTTCATTTTCACGTTCTCGGAAATAGGTCAAACTATTTACTTTGAATATATGATTCTTAAAAGATAAAAAAATTGTGTGGCATAATAATTTGATTATTCAACCAAAATGAGTTGAATAATATTTTAGTAGCGCACTCTATTATAAGTTCATTGATTTAGCAAAGACATTTTCACATTTATTAAATTGTAATAACGCAATTGGAAAAAATATTATATTAAATACGTTGTATAAGAGGTCTATTGTTCAACTCGTTCCATTACGGTCCTCTCGTTGAACAATACACTACTTATACAACTAATTTAATAATGTACTATTATACAGCATGCTTTTTAAAGAGAAAAATTAGTACTTTCGGACCTTGATTTTATAAAAAAAATATTTTGCGATGTAGTATAATCTCAAACAGCTCGAAAAACACTGATTTTGGCACTTTTAGATTACCTATAATAGTAACTGGAATCGCTAAATCAATAAATCAATTCTGACTTCGGATTTTCGG
Organism: Abscondita cerata; assembly: GCA_030710515.1. Classification (NCBI taxonomy): domain Eukaryota; kingdom Metazoa; phylum Arthropoda; class Insecta; order Coleoptera; family Lampyridae; genus Abscondita; species Abscondita cerata. The sequence continues at coordinate 62,224 of JALBCR010004723.1, read as the reverse complement.
TTTGACGTTTGACTAAATTTGGCCAGCTTGTGCTTTTTTAACATATAAAACAAGTTACAACAAACTAAAAAATTTTAATTTAAAAATTGGATTTGAAATAAAACCAAAATTTTACGATTTCGATTGAATTTTTATGAGATTATTTTAATATAAAACAAAAATAAGACTTTCTCATTGCTACTTTTGCTGTTTTGACAGATATAACAATTACACATTTTAGTTCGACGTTTCTTTTTGAAGGAACCATCATCAACTACAATCTATTTATTTATTAAGTAGCCTTTCCAATTACGAATTTAACGATTACAATATAGTTCCTCGTCTTTTTTTACAAATTTCGGACTAAAATCTCTATAGAATGTATCTGGTAATTTGTGTTTTTTTTTTCAATTGTTCTGTTTATTTTTGTTATTTATTAAAGATCATTCCCACGTACACTACAAAAAAATTGTGCTTGAAATAGATATACTTTAGTAAACTTAGACTGTTACCTACTATTTTTTGACTCAAAAGTTGCTCTTTTTGTACACAAGCGGTTGCTATTAACAGCTGAACTAAAAGTACTTTTACTGTCGCTATAAGCGGCTGTAGAACCAAGTTGTTAAGCAACAAATAATTTTCAAATGGAACGATTGGTGCGTGCCGATATTAAACAGTATTCCTTTTAATAAATTGACCCGTCTGTAGTTACCGGACGAACGAAGTGACAAATTCGTAATTGCTTTTACTCCTAATAAAACTATTTTTTTAATTCTTTGCCCGAGTCGAAACTTAGAAGCATGAAAAAGGGACATTCTTTTATTGCTTAGGGAAACTGGGGCTGGTTGGCATAGATTTTGATATCCATATAACTTTAGGGAACACTTGGAGGAATTCTTGTGGGTGCGATGAGTTAGTCAAACTTTCGGCTACCAACTCATATGACAATCATCAATGTAATCCGTATTTACGGAGCCCCAAAAAAGGTTTCTTCTGACGTTGCAAAGATGCCAACTAACCCCATGTACGGGGTTAGTTGGCATACTCCAAGGGGTGAATTGGCACAACTCGATACATATAGAGATATTTGGGCAGAATAATTAAATATTCAAGAAAACTAATTTATTTCATTAGAAAAATAGATTCATCGTGACAAACAATCATTGTTTATGATACATTTTGAGTGAATACATGATATTCACAGAAAATAGATTTTTTACAGAAAAATAAGTTAAAATTGAATTCTTTCACGGTTTCAAATCAACTAGGAATGACGGATCAGGGCCTTCAGTTATTTGAACAGGTGGATTTAATTTCCGCACAATTTTACTTCTGTCATACCAAATTGAATCTTCCTGTCAGACTGCCAACTTACCCCATACCTAGTTATGCCAACTAGCCTTACAGGGACATTCAAAACAAGATGGATGCCACACAATTCTCAACAACAGAAACAACATATATTGATAGATGCATAGAACTACAATTAACTACTCTTTCGAAAATCTCCATCAGAAGCGCCTCAATTAGATCTATAGATTCACCAGAACAAATAATTTACTCGCCAGTCGAATAACAATGAAATTGCAGTCCGTTTTGTTACGCTTCACAACGAACTGATGTTACACTGTATCGCGCACCATCATATTCACTTCCCACTAGCAAGATGACCAGTACTCTAGCGCCACAGTGTCAAGAAATATAAGCTGTGTGCCAACTAGCCACTTATGCCAAATGACCCCGGTCTCCCCTACTCTTTTTCTTTCAATAAAACTATCGTTAAAAATTGTAATTAATTAGCACCAAATTAAAAATGAAAAAAATCATTCGCTTACAAAAATTTGTGTATATAGTTCATTACATACATACAGTAAACAACTGTATGTTCTAGAAAATATGCGAGATGATCACAATTTAAAAGAAATGACAATTTATTTGTTTTATGGAAACTAAGCTAGTATTTGTGTAAGATGAATGATAAGAATTTTGACAAACACCGTCACAGTTTTTATAAGATTCTGAAAGGCCTTTAACAAAACTATTAAATAATGGATTGCAGCCTGGACCTCTTTCGGAAGGTGCGAATGTGCAGGAATAAAGCGCAGGTTACTGGTTAAGATCTCGCACTCCAAAGTGGGTGCTTTTCAAGGTCAGTGACAAGTTAAACAAGTTTTGCCAAGGGCCTTAAATAAGCACGCACTATGGGGTTTGAAACGTCGCCCTAACCAGTAACCTAAGTTTTACTTTTCACATTCACAACTTCCAAAAAGAGTACAGGATCCTGAATACGTCCCTGGCTACAATCGTTACTATATTATGGAAGGAGATCAATTACACTATAATTAAATACAGGGTGTACTTTTCCATTGTACATAGATAGAATGAATATTATGAGTACTATTTAAATTAAAATTATTTGTAAAAAATGATTTCTTATTGGAGCCCTCGCACACCTAGACTTCATATCCGGCGAAAGCCTATGGGCCCTTAAAGTAGTGGACTTGCTATAAGGTAAGATAACTAAAATGAAAACGTTTTTTTAATAATCTGATTTTTAATCAGTGAAAAAAAAGTGATTCACTCGTAGAATTCTCATATGCATCACATGAAAAGTTTCGTTTCTTCAAGATTAGAACGACCAACCTGATTTTGAAATGGCTTTTTTCGTCACTAATTACTTTGATTAATAAATTAAATTAATTATTTAAAAGCACTAGGCAATACCTATTTCTTATTGAACAATTTTTTTGAAAAACTTGATATACAAGAATTACTAAAATTATACTACCACCTGATTTTCCACGTCTTACACAGTGTCGTTAGATTAGCGAAGTCTCAAACAATGGCGATGTTTTAAACCTAACTTTCTTCAGTAGATATGTAAATTTCCTGGTCAACAGAAAATCTTTGATCGGGCAAAATCGCTCAATATCCGAAACTGAATCGAACAACGAAATGCACAGTCTAATACCATTCGATTAATTTGCTACTTCAAATTTATTTTAAACAAGGTGTTGATTTAGGTAAATTTAATACTTAATACCGACAATTACTAATATTTTTTTTTCATTATATCGAATTTTAATATACAGGGTTTTCAAACTTAACTCGGCACTATTGCTAACTTTGTTATTATTAAAGCTACAGGGTCGGTTAAATAAGCAAACTAATAGCATTTGTTTCTCTCATCACTATGGTGAAAACAGAATAAAAATCGAACATCGCGTTTGCGAGTTATGTGAAATTGTTTCATTTTTTCAAACGGGACACCCTGTATACAATATTCTCAATCGATAGAAAATTGAATACTGAACAAAAAGTGTCCCTTTATTTTTTTTCCTAAAATCAAAAATGACAAAGCTAAAGTCAAAAATGGCAGAGCTATTGATGATTTTTCAAATTGGTTAAGGTGGCTGTGTTAGTTATAACATTGCCTTACCATAAAGTAGAAAGTAGGAAGAATATCAGACCCGCGGGTGGTCGAGTAGTAATGCCAACGACGGAGTCAAATTTACTAGTCGGAAAACCGTTGGTTGAGGCGGTTTGAATCTTGTTCACGGCAGACACTTAAAAAAAATTATTTAGTGATGGAGATAGATTAACACACAAAATTCACGGTGGCTATATCCAGCAGAAGTGGTAAATGAAATGAAAAAAGAGGAATATCTATGAAGCGGAAATGATATGGTTTATTTTAATTTATTCTGTGAACATTAAAAGCAAAATTCAAATTAGATGCTCAAAAACGTCATCATCTTGGTCCAAGCATTGTCGAGCCCGCCTGTAAACGTTTTTAGTGGCTGTAAACTGTTTAACAGTGAAACTTCAATTTGACATTTTAATCCTGATGATTAATGATGATGATAAAATCACAGTCACTTTAAACTTATTGGAAAAATCATCAATAGCTCTGTCATTTTTGACTTCAGGATAAAAAATAATAAGACATTTTTTATTCAGTATTCAATTTCCTATCAATTGAGAATATTGTATACAGGGTGTCCCATTTGAAAATGAAGTTTTACCATAGTAATGAGAAAAACAAATGCTACTAGTTTGCCTATTTAACCGACCATGTAGCTCTAATAATAACAAAGTTAGCAATAGTACCGACTTAAGTTTGAAAACCCTGTATACTCTTATTCAATAAGGTGACATTTGTATTTGTATAAACCAATGGGAGAAGACAATCGGATAGTTATCTGTCTTTTTCTTTTTCAAGTTTAGAACTGAGGTGCAAATTGTTTACGGTGGTTTTTAGTTATTACATCTCGTTTCCTAAATATTATATTATTTATTTACAGTTCGCTTTTTTTTACAAGATCGTGTTTCTCTATTAGTGGCGGGAATGTTATAGGAAAAAAACTGGTCAACAATAAGTCAGTGGTCAATAATGAACAAATTCATTGCTTCGATCGTTACTGAGCTACAAAATTCAGAAAACACTCAAACATATCTCTCATGTTAATCAAATTAGATATACTGAAAATGTCGTTCAAAAACTACTAACAATTAATTTTAAGGGCTCAAACATAGTAATAGTCGATTTCTTGAAACCATCATTTCTATTGTACAGTGTGTCCCATTTTCGTTGTAATTGCAGGCTATCTATGTTGTTAGTAAAGATGTTACTAATAAGATCATATAACTATTTCTACTAAATTATAATATTACAAAGTGACTGGACGTCCATTAGCTCATACTTTACTTCTTTTGTGTCTTTAACTTAAGAGGTTTGGATAAAAAAATAAGTATAACATCTATTTCTCAACTTTTACTTTTTATTCCATACTTTTTTCCAAGCCTTCTAAATCAAAACGACAAATTTACAAAAAAATTAAATTTCAGTCTTGTTGTTTAAAATAAATATCAAGTATGGTACATTTTTAAGTAGCTAAAATTAAAACAAATCACATTCTGCTGAAATAAGATACCGAGTGTCCCATTTAAAAAAGATACGTTTACTTAACATCTCATAAACTATGTAAGATAAAAATAATCTAACTAGACGATTGGATTCTACGTAAAAAATTCTATAAAATGCATTTTATATATTTTCGATATATTAAAGAATAACAGTGATACCCGAGGTAGTCGAAAAGTTAAAATTTTCAATTTCACCCTGTATCTCTTAAACCAAGAAGGCTATGGAAATTTTGTTGGTGCCATCTATCGATTCTCAAAAAAGTGACATAGGTTTGCGAAAACCACAACCTTCTACCTTCTCTAACAACCGAGATACCTTGCAATTACAACACAAATGGAACACACTGTACACTGCAATTATCGCGTGATTCACGTGATTTTACATAATGCGGAGTGCACACAGCTAAAATTTTCGAGTGTCAACAACCCAACATAAAATAATAAGATTTAAATTTCTCGCTTTTCGTGACGTAAGTTAAAACAATCACGTGAACACGGCGTTTACCGCGGCAATCATATGCTGTAGAGTGTAGAACGAGGTGTAGAAGAACAGTTTCATCCGGATCATACCTTTTTCACGATCAATATTATACATAGAGCTTTTAAAAAATGGAACGTACTTATTGTCAGTACCTACCAAAGAAAAAGCAAGAAAAATAATTTTGAATAAATACACAAAATCAAACAGTTTCAAATAAATAGTTATTTTTTCTATAAAAATGAGTGACTGTTTACCATGATATGTTGAGCATATTATTTTGTCGACAACAACAAGTCGATAATAAAAACACGCATTTCACTTTTTACATTAATTTGTTAAAACTTCACATGCTTAAGTATTTTATTTTATGAATTTTATTATACGAATGAATTTTACTACACCCACTACCGTAAGTAAGCATTCACATGAATTTGCACGAACACTGAAAGTAGACGTATCATTTAATATTACCCCTTTGTTCTATAATGGGTGAAAAGAATGCACAGTATCCAAAACTGCATACGCATCTACTTATCTTTAAAACTAATTGAAAAATTCAAATTTATTCATACTGATGATAATTCCGGTATATTGAAATTTGAATTTTATTTGTGAACGTAGAAAATGTATTGTACATAATTCGAGCAGCAACATTTATCATTCTCCGTGATTTATTACACTCTTGCTTTGCAGTCACGAACAAATCTCCCGCTAGAACGAAAAATACCGTTTACGCTCTTATTAAGTATGTTGAATATTAATGAAGTGCAGTTTCCCTTTAGAAACGGTCAACAAATTTGAATTTTTATTCAAAAATTTTAAGAAAAATGAAACTATTAGACATTTTCTTAAAAAAAAAGATTTTTTTTCTTTTAATATAAAAACAAAATTTGTATTCTTAATGCAAATTATGCGCGAACAAAAATTTTTTTAAACAAAATTGCGTAAAAATAACTTGAATTTTAATCCTTAATAGGATTTATAAAATACCGAGAGAAAAATTGTAAATTACAATGAAGGAGAACGAATCCGCCGTTAGAAAACTTGCTGTAACTAAATTCCTTCATCCCTTTAAACCTCATTTATAAATTTCTACAAAGTAACAATAGAATTTTCGAGTATCGAATTTCTTTTTTATAAAATTTGTATAAAATGATCCCCCTCCCTTTAGCTAACTAAGAATTTTTTTTTGATTTTGCGAATAATTAAATACTACGTCATAAGAAGTTGCTTTTACGTCGTAGAAACGCTTTGATTGTGTTTATCAAAATTTAAATACGTTTTTGATAGAAACTCGTAGATAAGAAAACCGTAGCATCTTTGATATTACAACAGATATTATTGGTACGGAAAGTGGTTATATCGTTAATTAATAAACATCAAAAGCAACATTTCCGATTGTAGCATCCATTTTTGAATCTCATAAAGACGAATTGTTCTGTAAGTAAATATAGAAACTAGAACCGAAGATGTGATTGGTAGGTGCTTTCAATAGTAACAACAAGTAACAACATTATCTCGATTTACTGATTATTAAATACAAAAGAGCTTCGCTGACTCTATCAGGTACAAAGGTACGTACGATGACGGCCCAGTGGCCGTTGAATTGAAGGCAGCAGATGAAATAACACAATTGACACAGATAAAGATTTCTTGTCGCGTGCCGTTCACATCTGCCGTCATGAACACATTTCAAATAACGTTCAATGTAATGCTTCCTATATAACATACCCAAACCGAGTTCCATCATTGTGATTGTTAAAGAGATTTTTATGAACATAAAATAACTGCATAGAACCCGTTGAAACGAATTGACGACAAAAGGTATTAGATTGTAATTAAACATGAATTAAGAAGTAGTAGTAACAAATACCCGATATTGAAAATTACACTTAACGAAATGAAAATGATTTTAAATTTAAATTAATTTATTCGAGAAAATGACTCAATAGAATTGTAGAATCTCCAAAATTTATAATTAAAAGTAATACTTGAATTTAATTATTAATTAAGTCGTATAAAAGGAGTAATTAAATAATTGATAAAATGCGTCACTACAACATAATACAGTACGTATGCTTTTTTAAATAAGGAACTTATTATACTGAAGCTCTTAACCATCTAAAATTTTCCTACACGCTCAAAAGGTGAACTCATAAACTGAAATGTCAACAACATCGTATATTTACTAAAGCGTAGACCTTTATCACTAAAATTTAGAGAAAAAGGGCAATTCTATGTTCATTGTAAACACTAAGTGTTGCACTAATATCTTTCAGCATAGCATTTAAAAACTCGCGCGCTATTTGAATACCCAAAAAATGCGGATTCTATTGCAGTTTAATTTATAGTATTTAAATGTATTGATAGGTATACATATTTTGAAAGTGAGATTTAAATCTAAATTAACACGTTTTATGCATGACCAACTCAATTTACATCCTAAATTGTGCCGAAAATCCTTTTCAACAATCGGCGCTTCAAAAAAAAAAAAGATTAAATATTCAGTTAAATGTGTAAAATAACAGTTAATTGGAATTTTCAAATTTAAAATTTTAAGTTTGATATCAATTCGTTTTGTAACGCTACTCGATCTAATTTTTAATTATAGACATTCGGTTTCATACCCTTTCTTTCAGTTTATTAATTAATGTAATTTGTAAACGTCATTATACAAAGGTCGCTACTGGATACTAATAAAGAAAACGAACATATGCGTACGTTTCGATGAATTTAAATTAGTCTGAAATTTTTTCTCTCAACATACTACGGAAATGGTAAACTCTAACGTACTAATATACAATTCGATCAAAAGAAAGAAAGCGAAATGCAACCTAATTTCGTTTTCATAGGGCAAGTTTTCTTCAAAAATTAAATTGCAAAACTGGTTAATGAATACGGTTTAATTTCGTTTGCGAAAATAAATTCAAACAGATATCATTGTTGAACCTCTATAATTTTTAGTTTCTTTTTCCGCTTCATAATTCATAATCAACAGCATATACTCAGTTTTTTTTTTATATGGATTTCGCCATTATATGCAATTCCAAACTTCCAAGTTGATACTGCCGTGGATTTAGATAATGCCAGACACAATAGAACGAAACTTAACATAGCTGTTTATATGGTCTACTATATTACAAACAGCTGGCAAAAGTTTATTCTTCAAACGCAGCTGTTGAGTCCGTCGTATACCTGGTTTAAGCACATTATGGCATATGTTAGACCGGCAAAAGTAGTTTCAGTTTTATACGTACTTTTATTTAGATAAAATAAATTTAATCATTGCGCTTTCGTATAAATGGACATTCATATTTCGTTTAACGTCCGTTTCTTTATAAAAGTGAAATTACAAAAATTCTTAATGACAAGAAGATCGTTGAAACAGGAAGTGATGGTTAACAAAAATTGATCGCTGGAATAAAACTGACTCAGTATTTTGTTTTTGCGGCAATAATTTAACGGATGTTTTATGTAATAACGAGGCTAGTTTTTTCTGAAGTTATGAACTTTCGTTTAATTATAAAACTAATTGATTATTACTTTTTTTTTAAACATTTTTTTGTTTTTCCACTAGTCATTTATTTGATATTTATGTCTATACACACACAATTCATCTGTTGAAGATACTACTGAAAAATATATAAAAATTGATGAAGATTTTTGGGTTATGGGAGTCACATTGAACAAGTTCTAATATAAGTCACTTAAGATCATTTAATCCTAAAGTATTTTATTGAAAAAACTCTGGATTGTTTCGTGATGACATACCTAGATATATGATCAACTGCGGTTAATGTTTTTGTTTTTACACCATTAAACAGTCATCTATTGCTTAGTGTCTTTGGTTTAATTTGTAAGATACTGGGCCATGTTTCCCTATACCATAAATAAACGCAGGCAACATTCTGCACTCTTTCTATTTCTGATTTTATTAACTTTTATCAATACACAACGACACAATAATTTAACTAGGAAAGTTTGGGGACAAGCCTTTTTGGCATTAGAACGTTTTTTCGATAATAGATACCTTTCGAGGCTAAGACGTTTTGGCGCCTGGAAATTTATTACATATAAATTTTCTTTTAATTTTATTTCAACAAACTTATATTTTAAACTGTAAAACCGTTAAAATGTGGTTTAAAACAACAATTATAGACATTTAATTTATCGAGAATAAATTTGAATTTGTAGAAAAATAAACAAAAAATATTTGTTAGTGAAGATTGAAACATTGTTAGGTATGTATGACTTTAACTTTCTTTTTTCTTAAAATGCTAATAATGGAAAATGCAATAATTTTATGGCCGTGTTATAATATAGAGTTCTATAAAATTATCGAAAAATAACAAATTATATTTTATAGTTAAAGCGACAGAATTACACTGGTAAAATATGAATTTAATAATAACTTGATATAATAAAAATAGAAAAGGCGATTTACCACCCCACATCTAAGTTATTGTGTCAATATCTGAATAAAGGGGAGCCAAAACGTAGCGCTGCCAAAACTTTACGGTATTCTAAAGTCGCGGTCACCAGTGTTGGTGTCAAAACGTCCTAAATTCTAACCGATATGTTATTTTAATCTGTAAACCCGTTTTTTGAACATTTGATGAATGGCAGTGTTCGATCGGTCTCTGTTAGTCTCCAAGCGATTTTTAACGAATACATTCATCATCGATTTTTCAGGATTAATATGTAATTCATGCATTGAAACATGAGTTTACATAGTTCAAAAAGATATATTATTAATGTATACGTTAAAGGAGTAAAGGCTCCAATGTGGAACCTTGTGGTACTCCACATTCCACTAATTCTCAAGAAAATATGCCATTGGCATCCGAAACAAAAATTAAAATAGTTTTCATAATGTTTTCATTCCTTTCGAAAACTGTAGTCAGATGAAACCATAAGTAAGGTATTGAAGTTATACATATTTTGTTGTTTTTTAAACCGTTTTAAACAAACCGTGCCAATCTCATAGAAATGTTTTAGATACATTAGGGAAAGAAATGCTGAATCTTTAATAGATAAGTTCGCAGTGAAACATGTCTTAGCATTACCTCTAATATGGGTTCAAATAGAAGTTTGCGGAGCCATGGTATTTTCTACAACTCCATAGTTCATTTATCATAAATTTGAATGCACTATATATATAAACGATAAGTTTTTCGACATCTAGTGTCGACTCGTGAAAGCGTTCACGTACGTAAATGTAAGCAACTTTGTCGGCAAAGTTGCTTATATATATATATATATATATATATCATCCCATATGCAGTTCAGATTTTCTAAATCTTTCTCTTCATTGTCATGTATTTTTCCTTGGTTTGGAGAGAGTTTGTGTTCAAATGCAGTGACAATTGAGTATGTCCAGATGTTTTACGAAATTCATATAAGTGGCGCCCTTTGACCGTATGAACGTTGAAGCAGCAATCATTTTTCACAACTGAAGCATTTTGTTTTAGTGTGAATGGTTTAAAATGACGACGAGGAGCATAATAAATAAAGTCAAAGCGGAGGCCGAGAGAGAACAAGCGTAGCGAGGAGAACCACATACGAATTGGAAGGATGATATTAAATGATCGTCAAGAGACAACGGAAAATAAAGAAAATTTTAAGTCAGTGAGGGAAGCTTATGAACGTTTCAGGGAAACATACATTGGACAGAAGAGAGTGAACTTCAAAATACTGTAGATAAAGTGATTGCTGAAAAGCCATAATAGGATGTCAAAAAATGTTGCTGTTTCAATCAAGTGTTTCGATTTTCAAGTCTTCGTTCTGATGATACTCGTATGACAGTGGGCGAAACGTTGGTAATTCCGATTCAATCATGTTCATGCAAGTTACATTATTTTAAATCACTGTTTATTGTTCAATTAGTATTTTAAAAAAATGTATTGCTTGCTTTAAATGTTGATGAAAACAAAATATAGGTACAAAAATATACTAAAGGTCACACTTGCGAATTCCTGCTTTGAGAAAGCCTGAAAATAACTTTACGAAACCATAAATGTATTAGAAAGTTCTAATTTAATTCAATATAATTTGTTATTGATTTTTTAAATTGAGAAAATTAAATATTGGGAAGTAATTTAATTCTTTATATAGGACAAACATTCAATTTAAATTATTACTATTAGCATCATGACTTTTACTTTTCCCGAAGATTGCCTAATAAATAAGTTCAAAAATCATTGAAAACGTCTAAGATTTGTGTACTGCTGTTGTATAAAAACCAATTACAGCTTGGTTTTTTAACTGTGGGTGAATCCATTACTATAACTCTGACCAAAATGAACGCTGGAACAAATCGAGAAATGCACCCGTTACATTTACAGTTAGAAAAAATGAAGAAAATATAATTACGTTCGAGACAAATGCACAAGTTGATAGATGTGAACACCGAAAATTGCTGTTTGTGACATAAGCAAACAGTAATTAATTCTTTGTAGAAATTTGTCTCATTTAATTATATATATATATATATACATGACTTTACCAGAGGTTCTCTGGCTCAAAATAGACCGTTTGACACCAATTTACCCATAACCAAAAGTGCACCATAAGGGCGCCAGAGGGCTTTAAATTTTCCAAAAAAATATTGTTTATTGGGAATAACTCGAGAACGGTTTGACGGTTTGACGTTTTTCTGGGTAATGTGGACAAATTTCTGATGCCAGGAAAAGACGCTTTCATACGGGCACTGTCAAATAAATGATAATATTTTAACAACCGTCAACGATACGAAACCAAAATAATTCTGACAAATAAAATGAACAATTTCAAAACTTTTTTTTCTCTTGTTAAATTGCGCTAATGTTAATGGTTCGATCAGAAAAAAATTAAAATCATATCTATGCAAGGCGCATCCATACGCTTAGAAATTCAAGTAGACTGCTAGTAGGCTATGCGATCATGTCAATCCGATTTGGGAACCTTTCTACGTAAACCCTCACGCTCTCTCGACAATTGCCACTGCAAAAGCCCAACACTAACAGCATATCAGTCTGTTCGGCAAATGTGTAGCCCATTTTTCAAGTAGTTAATCGCAAAATAGAAACGTGAGTAATCTTGGAAGATCCGAAAATGAATGTCACAAATGATAGTTTTGATCGCATAGCCTACTAGCAGTCTACTTGAATTTCTAAGCGTATGGATGCGCCTTGCATAGATATGATTTTAATTTTTTTCTAATCAAATTATTAACATTAGCCCAATTTAACAAAAGAGAAAAAAGTTTTCAATTTGTTCATTTTATTTGTCAGAATTATTTTGGTTTCGTATCGTTGACGGTTGTTAAAATATTATTATTTATTTGACAGTGCCCGTATGAAAGCGACTTTTCCCGGCATCATAAATTTGTCCACATTACACAGAAAAACGTCTTCAGAAGCAGACAACCAGCATACGAAAGCGGAACAAAATCCGTCGAACCGTTTTCGAGTTATTCCCAATAAACAATATTTTTTCGGAAAGTTTGACGCCCTCTGGCGCCCTTATGGTGTACTTTTGGTTATAGGTAAATCAGAAACACCCTGTATATATATTATTATTAGTGATTGGCAAATAAAAATATAGAAAGTTAGATAGACATTATTCTAAAGAAAAATATAACAAAAAAAACTTCGCCTAAGTGCCTTTTGGCTTGAGTAATAATATTAAATAAATTTGTAAATTAAACACAGGTTAAAGATCCAACTATAAAGGGTGTATTCGGGGTGTATATTTTTTTTTGTATGTTCGTTAGGGCTTACATCTTCAGGAATATCAACTGGTTAAGAAAATCTACATAATATTATTTAGGAGTCGTGTCTCCTTATTTTCCCCTGACCTTTTTATGTATTACTTACGCTTCTGGTAGTTTCTAAAATTCAAAATGAATTTTTTGTTTTGTTCTCGAATTTAAAAAATAAAAACAACACAAACTTTACTTTGATTTTTTCTCGATTGTAAAGGAATTATAATATAGTACTGAGTGATTGTAGCCAGGAAGCTATCAAGCTCTCTGAATCCCTTATGTGTAGTTGAAAGAAAAACTCGGGTAATTGGTAAGGCATGTCTTCACGAAGTAGTTTTTTGAATGAAGATGATGGATTAATATTCTTTTTTTTATTTTCATTTTCATCATGAAGAAATTGATTTTAATTGACAGCGTATGCGTAACACGAAAACTACAAACGGCAAACGTATTACATCATCATTATAATACAGTACATGAATACATAACTCAAAGAAGTTATTTGTCTCTCCTTTTCAAAACTAGCTTAGGAATGACTGGCTTAAAGTATGTCCACACATGTTTGTATTCGGAATAATGATTGAGTACCAAAACACGTTGTGATTGAATAATTTTTTTCTATTGAAATTAGTTCACATATTTTCAGGGGTTACGATAGTCTTGGAGGACCTATAAAAAGAAAGTAAGTTATAGATGAGGAAAGTTCAACTTACAAGACTGACCACCTTCCTTAATGTAAACTGTATGACAGATATTAATAAAGTACATCAACATATCTTTTTGTATAAGACGAATAAAACTTCATTCACAACACCAAAAAACTAGTTGAATGACCTATAAAATTGAAAAAGTGGCAAGCACATGGTAACAATCTTGCAAATATGTGTTTTCGATAATTTGACGTGAGTCAATATTCTTTTTATATGCGCTGGATTTTCTGGAATGATTTAAAACTAATTAATAAATTGCAATGTAATACTCGATCGTAAAATATTTTTATAAACTGAAAAACTTCTTTGAAGTCAACTGAAATAATTGAAGTATTTTTAAATTACTAATAATTTCAGAGTCTATAGTCAAATTTATCTTTTAAAATTTCACATCGCACGCTTTTTGTGATATTTTCTTAACAAATCACGCCTTTAAAATTTTTAATATTTTATTAATTTTACTCTCATATTTGCAATTGTACCAAATCCCTACCGAGAGGGGCATAATTAACTTTAATAAATTGTAATTGATGTAGCATTTCTTTGTTCTGCAATTACATCTTTGAATATTTAATAGCGCTGGAGTTGAAAGAAAATAGTATGCATTGCTATTCATTCTACGTCCGACAACAGAGATTTAAATGATTTTAGCTGGTTTATTTTAGCGTGTCTGCGAAAATAAAACTAGACAAAAACTATCACTTTTAATATAATTAATGTTTTTTTTGGGTATTTGTGGTTTAACCGACTTGAGTATAACAGATAATTTCAGAAGCACGTAAGTAATCTGGCAAAATAACTCTTCTTATTAACATAAAACAATTTACGTTATAATTTAAGTGATGGTCGTGTCGCCACCTCATGTATAGTGTTCTATTTAACGAAATTTTTTGTAGAATAAATTTACTGGATATTTTAATTCTGATTATATAGCCCGACGACACAGCTAAAAGAATAAAAATGTTGAATTCAGTGACTACATTAATAAAAAAAAAAGTGTTGGTAGATAAATAGAAAAATTTGACCTATTATATAAAAACATAATACGCGGTTGTTGCGATTATTTTGAGAACCATTTTGTAGAGGAAGAGACCCAAATTTGAGATAGCTCCTTATATTGACGTATAGATAACGCCATCTAACAAGAGTAGCGTAGACTAAATGAAATAAACTCCGCACTATTGGTAATACTTTTGTTGAGCGCTTCAGTTTCTGTGTGAGCACGTGTTTGGTAGAATTCAACTTGGAAAGTTTTTTTGATAGCGTGAATAAATCGGCATTTACAGTCAAGGTAAGGGAAAATAAAATATTGTATGTGTCGTAGTAGTAAGTTTAGATATAGCATAATTATTTCTCATTGAAATTTGTCACTATTTTCTCATAACTAACCTAAAATATTGTTGTTAATTTTTCATAAGGAAGATTCCTAATTTAAGATATCAAATGGGCGCTGTATTTGAGACTATCTCAAATTAGGCAACCAAGTGATGGTTCCATTTTTCATAACAGATTCTAAAGAATTAGAAAACGAATTAGTTAAATATGCTCTAGCCATGGAACAACGCTTTTATGGTACGAGGTCAAGCGATATGAAGAGAATGGCATTCCAACTGGTCATCAGTAATAAATTACCTCATCCATTTAACGCAGTCAGTAAATCAGCTGGGAAAAAATGGCTAAATTTATTTTTGAAGAGACACTCAGAACTCTCGATGAGAACAATCCAAGGCATGTCTGCTGCTCGTATAAAATCTTTCACTCCCGAAAAAGTCTCAGCATTTTTTAACCTCTATGAGTCAGAATAGTCCAAGCTTCAAGAACCTTCACAAAGAGTGTTGAATGTCGACGAAACGGGCTTTACGATAACATAAGCATAGTAAAGTTTTATCACTGAAGGAAAAAAAACAGGTTTCAGCGTTAACTTCCGCAGAAAGAGGTAAACTAATCACCGTTATAACCTGTATGAATGCTGCAGGAGTTTATGTACCGCCATTATTAATTTTTCCACGCAAAAACATGAAATCAGAACTAATGCTTGGAGCTCCTGCTGGAGCGGTAGCTGAGTGTCACATATCAGGTTGGGTTCAAACCGACATCTTCACGAGATGGTTCAGGTATTTCATCAAATTTACATGACCCAAGCTGCCGATCCAGTTCTACTTGTGTTGGATGGTCATTACTCACAAACAAATTATGTTACAATTATTTGTCTCCCGCTTCATTCGACTAACAAGATGCAGCCTTTAGACGTTTCATTCATGTCTCCATTAAAGACCTATTACGCCCAAGAGATAGAGAATTGGCTCCGGGAGAACCAATTAAGTTCTGTATCCCCATACGCAGTTGCTTCTATATTTTGCAAAGCTTACAATAGAGCTGCCACTATGGAAATTTCGTGTAATGGATTACAAAAACCGAATTAGTGCCTTTAAAAGAAACATCTCGATAGATTCTAATTTTGGTGTGCATGCCATGGAAAACAAAACAGGTATCCCTCTGTCTGAATACAAAAATCGAGAAACTAAGGCAAATATTATGGCTGGAAAAGCATTAACAATCACTCTTACTCCTTACAAAAACGAATTACAGGAAAGTTTAGAAAAAAAGCTGACAGAAGAATATCTAAGAAAAAATCAGCGGAGAGTTAGAACCTGTAGGAAAACAGTTGGAGAAATTGGTGAAAAAATCCAAATCAGTTCCAGAAAAACTTCTGTTCCAAAACAGGACCAACCTTCCTCATCAGGGTTACAACAGAAAAGAAAAAAACGACTATCTTCCTCTAGCTCAAGCTCGGAGAGCGACACCAGTTTCACATTGGTTGATTCCTCTTCAGACAAATCCGGAGGAAGCAATGCCGAATGTTAGTTTTGCTCGGCCAGATTTTCCGAAGACAAGCATGGCGAGCAGTGGGCAAAATGTGTACACTGCAGCAGATGGGCCCATGAAGAGTGTGGAGAAATTAAAGATAATAATTTTATATGTTCATTCTGTGAAGGATAAGGGTCTTTTGAGTAGTATCTCAAATTGGGGGGGCAGGTTTATTCATGTCTCAAATTAGGCAACCTCTTATTTTAAGGGACAATTTACAAGAAGAAACATTAAGTTCAATAACTTCCCTCGATAGCTGTTTTAATTTAGTTTTTTTGCAGCATTGTTTTGTTAATACAGTAAGCAAGTATTCTAATACAATATAAATAAAAATTTCTTCAAGGATGGATTTTATTTTGAATTTATGAAAAAAGTGTCTCAAATTTGGGTCCCTTCCTCTATTCATAGTAATATCCATTCTGAAATCTCCCATTAGAGGTGACGAAACAAGAGGATATAAATATTGTAATCGCTTAAACAGGAAGAGAATTTTTATTTGAGGTAAACAAAAATCATTGGATCACTAGTTTGTTGATATGGCGATGAAAATAATCATCAAAAAAATTTGTGCATAAGCCTCTAACAGAAATGCATTTTTTGTTTTGAAACCCAATAAGCGTAAATAAGTTTTTGAGAAAGTTTATGGACAAAATGATAAATACCCTGACCCTGGTGGAGCCAAGATCACTTCAGGGATGTGACCCCTCTCACGCAAGCCACGATCCTCTTTTACTTCTTAGTACTGGGAGCGGGCCGTGTCCCAACCTTAACGCCAACCAAAGCTTATCCTTTCTATATCCTTTACCCTAAAACTCGCCAACACGCATGGCGAACTGGCATTTTAAAGCCAAAACCCCTAAGATGTTGAGATTTCAAGCTTTAAAACTGTAGTAACCCGGCTGATTTATTCGTCAGTCCCAAAGATTCTGGGAGAGAGAAAAACTTAAATCTAACTAGAATATGAAAAAACCAAGTAGTTTTTAAGGCCGATATTCCGACAATCTTGAAAAGAAAAACCTTCATTCACAATGTGTTCTCTTGGTCCTGACATATGGAGCAAAAACACTAACTCACCAAAATGAAGAAATTGCAAGTCACGTAACCCAAAATAGAAAATGCTTGGATTAATGGTGCAAAATAGAAGTGAGAAATGAGGACGTTCGGAGAAGAAGGACAGTAGGTGGACCAAAAAGATCATTGAATAAAGACTAGATAGTCCCATGTCCGAAGAAAAAAGAAGCTGGATTTCAGCTGTTCAAGACAGGGAGAATTGGAGACATTTTGGGGAGGTATATGTTTAACAATGGGCTTAAGATCTGGGTAATGATATTTTAAATTTTATTTTTATTAACGCTTAGCATTTTCAATAATGTTTCAAAAATATTGAACTGTATTAAGAATTATCCATCTAATAATTCAGGTATGAATGCTATGAGATCAACAGTTTTAATACGTTTGCTAACGATAATAATTGATTTATTTATTTATTATTAATTTTACGGTCAAAACCCGAGTTTACAATAAAATTGAACAAGTCATTTAATAAAGTGAAAGACAGATAATTAATTATTAATTAATGATTTACTTAAACAGATAATTCATTGAGTACTACAAACAAATACATAATAAATAGAAAAATAATGAAATTTGAAAGTGTCCTACATCACAACAACAATGATTTATGGAAAATTAATCTAAGAACACATTTTTTGGTGGAGGGGCGCTTATTATACTTTCTGGGATTACGGAGAGTGGTAACTACTCGGTAACTACAATTATTTTTTTTATATTCAATATTGAAAGACTTTATATTACATATGTTATATTTATGAACATTAAAATTAATTTTATTTCATACTTAATTGATAACAATCAATATTATTAGAAACTAAAAATAAAATATAATTGAAATATCTCTTAGACTTTAGTTTCATCATACTCCCCTATCACACGATTTTATATTGACAAAAACGTAGGATCTTATTTTGAAGTTATATTATTGACATGGTTACTGAAAGACAAATCACATGTAATGGTAACTCCTAGATCTACAAAGGTATCAACACAATTAAGCCTAACATTAACAGATGATAAATCTGTATTAATCGAAATTCAGAAATCGTACGATTACCTATAAGTAAATGTCGTTTGAAGTTTTTAATTATTAAATTTAAAATAATGTTGTAAAGAATGCGCCATACATCCAAGGTGCTATACGATAAGTTTATTGAGATAAGGGTCTAAAAAATAGTTTAGCCTTGATAAAACCTCCATATGTTTGAGGTGAAACGTCGGCAATACTATACTTATAAAGGCATTTCACTCCACCCAAGGAAAATCTCTAAAAAAGGAAAAACTTGCAAATATACACATTTAACTGGTGGAATCCAACCCATTTTTTTAAAATCGTTCATTAAGTAAACGTCATTTCTGTTACCCGAATTATTTAGTAATCAATGTTTAAAATAAAGCGTTGAAACTTAATTTCAAAAAAACATAATAATACAACAATTCAGATAGCGCCAATTTTTATTTATGTCGACAGTAATTCATGTCGAAAAAATGCGAGTTCAAACGCAAACGTAATCAGTCCTTTTTTTTATAACTACTTCCGTCATAAAAAATTTTAATTTCGAATTGTGTAAAATCGCAAAA
Source organism: Abscondita cerata (assembly GCA_030710515.1). NCBI lineage: Eukaryota > Metazoa > Arthropoda > Insecta > Coleoptera > Lampyridae > Abscondita > Abscondita cerata. Next base: position 42,861 of record JALBCR010004723.1, on the reverse strand, counting down.
ACATTACCGAAAAAATGCGGCAATGTGTCACATTTTCGTTTTTATCTACACAATAAATAAAATTGTTATCAAAAACGTTTTTTATTATTTTTTTTCTCAACATGTCAAACGCATTCGATAATACAAGTTCATCAATCACACATTGAAAATATTACGTTTGTTCGATAAATTAAAATTTGTATAACAAAAAAAATTTTTTTCCTAAATTTAATTTATGAGAAAGCCACCCCGTCGCGTTATGCTTTATACTCTCATTAGTCGCGCTATATGTAAATTCGAAACAAATTAAGTTCACTTTTTTTAAGTATTTTATATATTAACATTTGCACTTGATTATTTCTTACTTCGCCGACTTGTATGTATGTTGTTATTAAGTTGCAGTTTAGCAAAACAAATTTGCACTTGTCAGCATGTATTGCATGTTAAATCGTAATAGAAGCTAGGAAAAATCGATGCTAGACAAGCTCAACTAGTTTTTTCGAGTCTAGCCAGTCTTGAGCAGTTTTCTATTGAGAACAGGATTTTAATTCTAGGATGTAAATCATTTTCAAATCGAGATGCTGGGAACCTACTAGCGTGAGATAAAGTTTGTTATAAAACCAGGACGCAGAGCCGTTAAGAACCCGCATATCTAGTCAGGATTCAAAATTTTTCTGAAACATTGTTATTCAATCCCGTCATAAAAAAAAACGATTCATTAACAATATCAACGTTGGAAGACGTATTTGAATTAACCTATAATCCGAGAGCTTTAGGAAAATTGCATTTCTAGTCGTAGCTGTGTGAGTCACCTAAGTTTACCCTTAATCTGGAAAAAAGAGGACTGAATAAATTAGTTTTTGATAGAATTCATATTTTTGGGAGCAGTAGAAAGATTCCTTCGGTCTAATTCGATGTGTTTGGTTCGCTATGCAAGGAGTCTTAATTTTATTTTAAGAGTAGCTCTATTTCAGTATTCATTTGACGCATCACTACGAGAATACAAACGATCGATAGGGAATGAAAATGAAAGTGACATCGCTTCGCTTTACACATACTACGTATTATATGGTAGTGACGCACCTACCCCCGTCGTCACTTCAGCAATAATGCATAAGCCTTTTAATACCGGAGTTTTAACATATAGGTGCATAAACGAAAAATGTCAATTTGCATATTTATATGAAATAGTAAAATGTGGAGATTTCAACGATGCGTTAGACCACATCGAATGTTACATTAATGATATTTTTTTCTTGCAACTGCTTAAACCGATAAAACCGACATAAGAGGTAATGCTTATGTATATGTATGTACAATTCTGCAACATTACGTGCAACTGCCGTCAGGTGTTTCCTAATACCCACCCAGTAATTTATTCTAGGAAATAACTGAAAATATCGTTGTACTACACAACCGGTGGCCGGATATTAGAACTTTTTGAAATTTGTTATGGTTTTATTCAGTCTTCCTGTATAAAAAGTGCCTCAATTTCAATTGCAATCGATAACAATTGAAGTTAATGCAAGAAAGTGAAAATACCTGAAATTAGGGCCGAAATTTAATAAACGTTTTTTGCAAACAATAATAGTAAAAGAACATTCTTCTAAATAATTCGAAATGTTAAAAGAATCCCTTCATTTTACTGACGAGAATATTCTCCCTATTTCAACTTCTCTCGTATAAAAGTTACGCAACACAGAAATGCTCCTTTTCCATAGTACGTATTTTTAGTGTTTAATATTAATTGATCGATGAAAAATTCCTTTTGAGATTTTTTCGCGAGTAGATCTTAATTAAAAATGTACGTGTACAAAAATTAATAGTGTACGAGTTTTAAACATCCAAAGCAACCCTGGAGCCGTTTATGCACACGCACACATTCGCACAGCTGTAAATTGGGTTGGTCCATGTCACACGCACCGTAGGGTAGGTTCGCATCTACCCCGCGACATGCGTCATGAGTCTATGGAACTGTAATGCTGCAAGTTTGGTACAACATCCCGTATTCAGTCTGCTTTAAAATTATTCTTTTCATTGGAAAAGCACGATCAATACTAAGCTTTTAAAGACCTAACGCATACAGGTGCTGTTAGTTAGTATTAAATTTTTGTTATTGTTTTCGGCTTTTCGCAAAGAAAATCTACCAAAATTTTCCACTATTCATCATTTGCATTAAACCATTTCTTTTCCCAAAAAAAAAATATAATAAACTTCACGCACCTTCGGCTTTAATATTACATCAACCTGTAACAATTACAAACTTTGTAATTAAAAATGAAATTTATACAACTAGCAATTAATTTTTACCTTTTTTATTGCACACCACCGCCTTCACTTTAGTGCTTCAAGTGGTTGCTTTGTAAACATTGGCATGAAAAAGTTGTGTTCTTGTGATAACATTATTAGCAGTAAATTAAAATGTTTATTGCCGAAATGGTGACAAAATTTTAATTTTCGCAAGACCTACTCCAAGAAAGGTACAATTAAAACCGCAGCATCACTATCTCAACGTGTTCAATTCATCCTTCAGATAGGTGTCATCCACACAATCAGGTCATCAAAATTGCAATACAACCACAAGTTGGGGTTATACAAAATCCCCCCTTAATATTTACCCTTCCCAGTTGAACTTGAAGGAAATACCTTATTGTCTTCAACGCAATGATAAAAAGCGCTTTACTAACATAGATACTTCGTAAAGCTGCATTCTAAACATACTTATAACATTAAAAATTTAAAGCTGATTTTTGTTTATTTGACACATACACACGCAAATGCGTGATTCTTAAATGGACGTCAGTAAGTTAATCAATTAAAACCAAAAAGTCAGTTAAATTTTTCGGTTATCTTTGCGACAAATAATGGAAAAGGTACAAGAATCGGATATAAAATAAAACTCTTTTTAAAATAAACCCTCGTTTTCACTAACGATATATATTTAATACGATTAACTAAGACTTTGACCGAGTTAGTCTGAATTTTATACATTTATTTGAACCGTAAATTAGTACGATACGATTGCAGAGGATTGATCACACCAATAACGGAGATTTTGGTACGTAAAATATCTACTTAAAGAGGCATGTAACTTTTGATTTCAATACCTTAGACTTAGAAAGGGTTTTAACTTCACAGACGGTTTCAAAACCGAAAATTTTAACACATGCAATTCAAAATGAAAATTTCACCAGATTTTGAGCATAATCGGTAACCAAAACGCCATTTTATTCAAGAAAGGTCGTTTTTAGTTTTTTACTACACATATAAAATGGAGAGTTTGGCACCGGTTGCTAAACCAAAAATTGTAACACCCGTTTTTTCAGAAATTCTAGTTTTAATGAAACAAAAAAAAATCTGTCTGATTATATTTTGAGCATATACCGTCGAGGCAAATAAAAATTATTTGTAACTTTTTTTATTTTCATCATTATAATAAACATTATCGGCTAATTCTTAAAACAAAAACGTCTTCCGGCAATTGGCAATTACGGTTACCATTTCAACACGGTCCAATATCGGAAGACGTTTTTGTTTTAACAATAACTTCTACCCAATTTTGCTTTACAAATTATTTATTGAAACAATTTTTGTGTCCGTAAGTAATCATGAAAATACGGTAATCATGTGACTTTTTTTCTACACAACATCGGTTCTTTTCAAGCTAATTAGAAGGGAGTATCCCCTAGATAGTAAATCTCATTTCTTAACACTAATTTAAGAACTCAAGAATTAAATTTTAGAGTTTAATGATGGAATTTGTTTTTCGTTTAATAAACTTGGTGACCCAGTGGTTATTCCGTAGTCAACGGTTGTTCAATCCTTACTCACGTTACTTTTTCAATTAATTTTGGTAACGCAACGCACATTTGTTCTTCACCTCAATGAGATACTTTGGTTATCAATTATCAAAACAGTTTTCATATGATTTCAGCCGAGTCAGCTCAAGAAAGCAAGTTTTTTTATGAAGAAGTTCTAAAAACATAGCCGGTTCCTAGTTCTCTCCATTCTCAATAAATTTGGTTAGTAGGAGAAAAAACCGACCTTACTACGACGAGAAGCTTTTATATTGCAAAATCCTTACAAATTAACTGATTACATTGAAACCTTTAAAAAATTACATGGAAATGTTTTAGAAAACGTATTGACAATCGAGGATTTGGGTTTTTTTTGACAAAATTCGATAAATAAATCAAGAAAATTCGTCCAGGAAAGCAATTAAACAATATAATAGTTTTTATTATATTATTTACCAAAGTCAAAAGGGCATTTTAAACAATGACATTTTTTTAAATATTTTTTAATGTATGGTGTGACTAAAATTTAATTGTTTTTCCCTCTTCTTCGATGAATTCGAATTAGATTATAATTAAACATTTGTGGTTTCTGTCTGAGTTTGTTTGAATGAAATCATATAATTTAGATGAAACTTTTTTTGAAATATTGATCATTTCAGAAATAAGTAATCTGAAATAATTGAGTTAAAAACATATCGGTTTTTGGCATTTTTTTTTTTGATGAAACACGATTTTCTGTAATATTTATGTTTATCGTAAAACCACTTGCACCACTAATTTCAAAAACTATTTCGTATCTGTGCATAATTTGTTTAAATGAGAGTTGTTTCTAATAGTTTAAATTTACACAAATTTTATGTAAAAAGTTTTCGTTTGATAAGAATTAGTAAGATACGTAATTTAAATTTACAATATCCTTAATTATATTATTATATAATATAATAAGGGTTGGCATGTTTAGGTTTTAGTGGTTTTCCTAAACCTTGAAGTTTTGCCAAGACAAACCAATCCACAATTGCACACGGTTTCGTCACCACACTGTGGTTTATACTGATCTTCTGGGGCACCATACATAACACTTACATCACAATACAATATTTAAAATGTACCATACGATTAAATATATAAATAAATAAATTAAAAAAAAATTAGGAAGCGAACTAAATAACATTTTCTACAACATTTAATCAAGGTTTTTTAAATCATATCGTTTGATGTTCAATAAGTAAATGCTCGAGTAAATGTCTAATATTTCTTTAAAAATCCTATCGGTGGCCATCATTTTTAATATCGGTATACCTAATTTAAAAATCCTATTTCTACTTTGCGATTAGAATAAGTCTGTTAAGCACCCATATCACCAAAACGTTAGTGTGCTAGAATGGACTAGACTAGTATTTTACTGAATTGATATTGGTAGCAACAAAAATAGTATATAATTTAATTATACACACGTTTTGTTCAAACTATTTTTGGATTTAATAAGTAATGCGACACTTATTCTTTCAAAAATATCTTTAAGACTATTAGAAAACAGTTACGAAACAAAAGTTGTTGTAAATGCCATTACCCACAACTTTTATTTGAATATTATTCTACAATGCAGTTTTCACTTCTTCTACGAGGAAGGTTTGTTTATTCCTCCTTATATTTTTTTTCAATTTAAAGCTTTCAGAATTCAAGTAATACATAAAAATGTTATTTATAGTTTTTCGTGCTGATTCTAATGAAAGATTGATTTTTATTATACCCAGATTTTAATTTGCAAGAACCAATTTTTTCTTATTTAATAAGAGAACTATTACTATTGAACACAATCTTTTCTGAACTAATTAACAATAACAGTAATCAAAATGACAAAATACATCACCTACTCATAAAAACTTACTTTAATAACAAACTTTAATAAATTCTTAAAAAAAAAAACAAAATCTTCAAACGCAGAATTTTTGGAAAACTGAAAAAAAATCCCTTTGAGTATGTCATGGCTTGCTATAATTCTCACGGATTCCATACAGTGTGCTCATTAAATTCAACACGAAAAACTATAAATTGAAAAAAGAGAAAAGGAACACAATTTTGATTACTTTGACCAAATAATATTGATAATTCTAAGATTAGTTTTCAATTTAGAATATTATAGTACTATTCTATACAAATAACACCCTTTACTAATAAAAGATGTTTTATAAAGTATACTATAACATTATCATCGACAATCAAATACAAAGCTCTTAATTTACTTATGTAAGTATACGTTCGAGTATACGTTGTTAAACATGTACATTTATTGTTCTAAGAGTTTCTTCAATATTAACAATGAAAATACAGCTTAAAGTTCGTGAGAACAACGATTTTCGTATAGTCGTTTTCGATGTATAAGTACAAAAATTTTTAGTAGGTATATGATAGTGATAAATAATTGTGTTAATTAAAGTTTAAACAAGCATATTGTAATAAATTAAACATAAAATAATCGCCGCTATTAAAATTCGTTATAAAATTGAATTATTTTATTTCTATCCCCCATTTTAGTATAAGTAATTAAGATATTGTGCATCATTTAAGATTCAATTAGGTATTTTTGATTTAAGGTACAAGATTTTTTACGATTTTAATCCAAGCAACTTTGGTTCTGTAAGTGTATATTCCATTAATGTGATTTCTAATTTGTCTGAACACAAAAATGTAGGTAAATCAATAAAAATTCGTAATACATTTTTGATTTTTTATCATAAAATGGCGAATAAATTTAAACCTAATTTAGAAACAAAATGTTTTTTATATACCGAGAAAACTTATTTTGATTTGAGTTTCCACTGCAAATCGAAAAATCTGAAAAAACCTCAAATTTAAAAAAAAACAAAAACAAATTAAACGTATTTCAAATTCAAACCCTAATCGGAAATCGCTAGGTTACCACCGCTGTCAAAAAGATCTGACAAGTGCCGAAAAGTTTTGATACCTACTTTGATTATGAAAATAGTTATTTGTCCAACAAGTGAGGAAAGCGATTCTAATTCCCACTCGAGCTCGAGTTGCCTCACAAGCGCAGCGAGTGAGGCATTAGAGTGAGAGTGGAAAAGACTTTCCTCATGTGTTAGACAAAACATTTTTTCCACGACATTCCCCAAAAAACAACCTAATGAAAGAAGTAATATTGTAAACGTAACTTATTGTTACAGAATTTCCTCACATTTTCGTACGTAAAAGCGAAAGTTGATAATAGGTGGGTTCCAATAGTCTCACTACAGTATTCTGTAGTATCGGTGTGGTCTCAATCTTTCATAATGCAGCCGCATAATTCTAACCAATAAATGTAGGGTAGCAATTTTTAAGAGTCGAAATATAAGATATTAAATTAAACAAACCTGATTGAATACTAAATTAAATTGTTTAACTAAGTACTAGGCGCATATAGTTCTAATAACACATTCTTACATTTTTGTAACATGACATTATTTTCCTCGCTAGTGAGGAAAAACGAATTTTCCTCACTATTTGTAGAGAATGAACGTCCGTTTTCTAAGTATGTCGTGGAAAAATGTCATTTTATGTCAATTACAATTAGTCCAGTTTTACATTAAATTGTAGGTTCTAATTCTGATTTAATTTTATTAATCTTCTACTTCAATATAGTTACAAGAACTTACATTTGTGCTGCTTTTGATAAAAATAAATTAATTATAAACTTTTACATGTTCTGGCACTTTTACTATTTACAACTAATAAATGTGTAGTAAATTTTAAATTTAGTAAAAAGAGAGACATAATAATAAATAAAAATTGTAGCAGCACTTTATTCTCGACTTTATTATAACCAACCTTATGCTTGTTTAGGTATGTATTTATTTGTGGGTTAGTTCGTCACTAAAATGGCATAATTGGGGTTGAACTGGTCCAAACTGTTCGCACTTTTTATTGCAGTTAGGCCGACAACCTAATTTCAGGTACTTCAATCACATTTGTTATAAAACTATAACTAATAATTTGTTTTGTGAATTATGTAATTAGAAATTTCAATCAATTTAATAAGCAATTAATCAACTATCTATAAATTATGAACTATCAAAACATGTTATTTTGTTACTTTACTATTACTTTAGTAGTTCTATAATTTCTTGTTTCTGCCTAAATTTATGCATTATCTGTAATAGCAATCTAATATGAATTAAAATTAGTTAAAACTGAATCTATGCATTGTAAAAATTGCACGAATAATTCTCCTTTAATTATTTTCTATTGAATATATGCATTTAATGATTTAAGAAATGAACACGGAATTTCTTGGTACTTTTACTAAATTCTAATGTTCAATGAAAGAAGGTTCATGTTTTAAAGGAATAGAAAAGTATGCCTTCAAATCCGATTTGATTTTATCGTACTGGCCGCAGTGCAATAAAAACAAATTGAACTTTTAATTGGTGGAATGTAAAATGACATTTCAAAAAATTAAATTTACAATAAATGAGTTTATTTTGCTCCACCCAGCTACGCTTTGCTCCACAAACGTCCTATTCGCGAAAAAAATTCATAAATTTTAAGAATTGTTAATATTATCCAATTTAACAATGATGTATATAAATATTCGAATTATTTTCTATTTTTATTATGTATCAAATAATTTGAAGTGTTGGTATTATTAAACAAGATTGGAAATTTTGTTAGCATTTGTTTTAAAGTGTTGACACGTAATAATCACATTAAAACTTTGTAAGTAAATATATTTTGAATCATTTGAATCCACATTAAGCGAAGCCGCTAACGACCCAAGAGTCCGTGAAGTTAAAGTGCGCAGAATAGTATTCAACACATTACATAGATTAGTAATTTATGCACCATCACCAATATGTGTAACAAAAGAAAATATACGACTAACCTTTTTCTCGGTGAGCTTTTCGCATCGTCTCTGTTTACAAATTTGATGACTTTTATCGTTCCTGCACGGTGCACAATCACCACAATTGTCTTTCCTTTGGCATCCGATGCATTCACCGCACCGTTTCCGTTTCTTCTTGACTTGTTTATCTGCGTTTCCACCACTTATTTCGTCCGCTTCCATTCCACTGTTCGCGGATAAAACGTGATGCGACGATTTAAATCCCGCGGTACTGGAAATAGACGCGACTTGTCCAGAATTTTCCGAACCAATATCCATGTTACTTGATGCACCATCACTTTCGGCCGAACTTTCTAAACTCGACGCGCGAAGTTTTCTACGTTCTTTTTTCCGGAAATCATTTCGTGTAGGCGAGTCCATTGTAGTATTAATACCGTTTAATTTTTTATCGAGTCCATTATACATTCCGTTATTGTCTAAGACGGTAGACATTGGATTTTGAAACTGAGAATGATGGAGCCCTACATTTTGAATTTTTAAATCAGTGTCCTGAAGGGCGGCTAAGTTAGTTCCAAGTTTTAAGTCCGTCACGTTTCCCGTTTCTGATTTTAACACTGTCACTACGGTAGGGGTCGTAATTATTTGGTTATTCTGTAGTATGGCACCGTTTTGGGTTGGAAAGATTGTTGCAGAATGTATGGTGTTGTTTAAGGTGGTGAGACTAGTTGTAGGGTGTGTGTATAATTGTATGTGACGTTCATCTAAGAATTGTTGTTGGATGGACGGGATTTCTCTCGCTTGTATGGGTGCCGGAACTAAGGGGTAATTTCGGGTGTTAACTGCACTTAGGGTATGAAAACTGGAGTTTAATGGTGTTAAATGGCTACCTGGACTAGAATTTGGCGAAACAGGCGTAAGGTTAGTAAGAGTTGTTAAAGTAGGTTCGCTACTGGTAACTACTGTGGGTTCATTAAATGACTGAAATTGTGACTGAAAAGAAGGAAGCTTTGGTACGCCGTTTTGTGAAAATGCATCTGCAAAAGTATTGATGGACGTTGTTGAAGTGAAATTTTGCCGAAGAGATTCTTGCGATGTCGAGGTCGATAGCTTCGATTCCCATGGTCTATATTGAGGTTGCGAAGCAATAACTGAAAGACCATTTTCGGATCTATCTAGCAATCGAGTTTCGCCGTAATAATCCCAACTAGATATATCCAAAAGCCTCGCGTCGGTAAATAGACGATCGGAACCAAATCCTGCACCGGCATCCATATCGGCGGAAAACGTCGAGAACGGAGGTAAATTTGATCCCGGCGCATCTTGCACCGTCGAACTCGGCGTAGCCGGTGTCGGTGGATATGAAGGTGCCAGGCTATACCCGGAGCCTAAGTTCTCCGGGTCCTGGCTTAATGTTTCGCTCATCGTAACATCACGTTTTCAACCTCATTTTTGAGCAATTTTTCTCCAATCCGCTTTTGCACTAAATATAACAAAACTTAAGTTATTGTCATTTTCATCCTGAATTTCGCTGAGATACGTTTTGTGGAGCCGTAAAGGAGGAAATTAGTTTATACTTCAGCCTTATATTTGTACTTTTCGGATTTTGTACTATGAGTTAATAATTGTGAGTTTCATACAAAAATAACGCTCTCTTGCCACTTCTCGTATAAAAATATCTGAAAAAGAAAATGCACAAATTACTTTTATTTAGGAAAAAAGTTTACGCTTTAGAAAGCGAGAGCGTTTTAAAATAGAGTTTATCGATTTTGATCTGTTTTTACTGGTGCAAGCGATGGCGGTGTACGTAAAACGGTGCCATTTTAAATTTGACGTACTTCCAAAAGAAGTGCTTAAAATTGAGAAAGACAAAAAGCACCTTTCAATAACGCATTTCCTTGTTTATAGACGGGTCACGGTCGGAAGGCGCTTGTCACGCAAGCGCAAACTTTCGCGGTCGATCTCGCTAACGTGCACTAACGCATACCGAACTTTCCCAATCTCTGTACCTTCGCACCCCTTATTGTGAAACTTTCTCTATTTACTTATTGCACATTTGGCAATTTTGACAGTTACCGATTAAACAATAAGTGATACCAAAAAAAACCTTTTTTTCAACTATGGGGTTTCAGCAAGACGGTGTCCCTAATCGAAAACTTTTAATGTTTTGATCAAAGATTATATGAATGATAATAATTTAAGGAATAAGAACAGTAGTAAATAAGTAATTCAGATAGAGTAGGGGTATTATGTGAGTCACTCGATGCAATAAGAATAGGGTGAGTTTACGCCGTCTGATCAGCAAATCTCTTTTTATCCTAAAAGTTACGTGAAACAAATATATTTTTTTAAAGTTTGCCGTTACTCGATATAATTTGTTAAAAATTCGATAATCGCAAAAATTGCGTAGAAAATTTTAATTCGCCGCAAATCCTCTCGATGGTCGCCATTGTGTATTAATTTTTGAAAACAATTTTGAACGATTCAATTTAATTTCTTTTTTTAACTTATTCCATATAAATGATAGAGTACATGTGTTAAGGGTAGTTTGAAATTGTGTTGGTTCGATATGTTTGTTTACTTGCGGTTTGAAAATATTTACAGTAGTTACCAAAGGGTGTCATTCGCCATCTCCCTTTCCTGATGAAGTGGCAAAAGGATGCAATTAAATCGAGTTTAATTATTAATTTTAATTCTATACCATGTCGCGAAATATAAATCAATTCGTCGGGTGACCAATACATTTCAAACTTAAAATTATCGGTAAGCAACGCATATAAAATTAAAATAAAAAAATAATATAATTGGTAATTCTAGAATAGTAAGTTATCCTGTTTAGACTTCGTAATAAAAGGATTACAGGAAGCGTCGCAATAAAAATTAAAACTTAAAAAAAGTTGAAGAACCTACTTGAGAGATAAGCAAAAAAGTTGAGATTTGTTAGTGTTTGCAACAATCTAAACGATTTATGTGAAATATGAAAGAAAACGTAATACCACTAACCATGTGTAAACAAAAATAAAACACACACGCACACCGCCACACACGCGTAAAGCGAAATAACGACTGACGCTACGCTTTACGCACAGTTTGCAGCTTTCATGTCTCGCGCTCACATCTGCCGTGCTTTGCGCCAATCAGCGTTGTGCTTTGGCAACGTTTTCGGTGACGTTCGCTAAAAGTCGCTGTATTATTGTCAGCTTTCGCTTTCATGATTTTCCCAGTTTGTCACTTTTTAGCACAGTCCTTTTAGTCCTTTATCATAAAAATAGATTTCTTTATGTTTATGCAATAAAGCTGCATAAACGTTTTTTTCTGCGTGCACTTCGCAACATTCGTATCTTTCGCTTGTAACATACAGACAGACGTACTTTTTCGTTAAAACTGAAATTTTAACTGAGTTGAGTGTATTTTGTCTATAATTACCCTTTCCAATAAGGGTTTTTCTAATTTTTAAGCATTGACGGGAAAGTGTAGTAACATTTTGAAGCATCCAAAATACATGGGCAATTCAATTTTAAGGTAGAAAATACAACTTTTTTCATATGGTGTGTGGACATGGGTAATTGCAGGGTAAACGATATGGAAATTGAACAAAAAAATGGGGCTTAATTAATTGTTGAGCACCTTCGTACAAAAATATAACACCGAATAACATTTTATCAACACTAAGTAACTGTTTATCGTAAACTGTTATTTTCGTATATATTTTGTATTTAAATTAGAGATAGGAACATGAACCTTCATGATATTATGTAAACCTCCGCTTATCCGAAACAGTCACAACCAGGGCCTTTTCGGATAATCGAAATTTCGGTTAATAGGGAATTGAAACAAACGGAAATATATAGAACACATTATATTTGATTGAATTAAATCAATTTCTGGAAGCAGGTAGCGCTTATCGTCATAATTTTTAATAGTTTGCAATTACCCTCCATTATCAAGACATTTAATATCAATTAATTTTTTCTAATTGATTTTTGTTATAACTTACTGAAATGAGTTTCGGAAGTTAACTCTGATAAAAATCTAATTTATTTTATTGATTCTAAGAACTTCACATGCAATTTTAAGATAATACGGAGTGGAATCTAGATTTGTTTAGATTTTAGTTAAAATGGCGGATCTAAAATTTTCGTTCGTTTCGGATGACAATCGGGAGTCTACTGCATTTAAAAATATAATGTCCTGCAGAATGAAGTGAAGCCAAGCACCCCCAAAACAAAATAAAATCACATTTAGTCGAGGATCACTATTTTTACTACCAGCGCAAGATTCTGCAAATTTTATTTTTATTGAAATTAAAAAACTCCACTCGTTTTTATTATCCCGTGGCACAGTATAACAAAATCAAATAACACCATTTGATTGGATGACATATATTTTTGGTTCACTGTTTATAAATCAAAATTTTATTATCAGTGGAGAGGTACTTTTTGAGAGGTTGTAGAAAAAACAACTCTCCGCCAAACAGTTGGTCTGATCAAGTACTACCATGGTTGAAATCATGAAATCATATTTAAATACTGACCTCTAATTGGAGGATTGCTTGAAATTGTCACACTTTGTTTGGAATATTTCCGAAGAGAACATCCTTTCAGTGAATGGCAAAAACTTAATCTGTGTTGAAAAGAGATAAATATTATCCATCAGTAACCATATCCTTTGATTTTTAATTTACACGTTCATTTTTAATTAATTACTTAAATCTATGTTTCTACTTGTCGACTGTAAACTGGAAATTTTGATGATTCTGGAAACACTTTCTATAACACTTTGAATAAAGGTTGCGGTTATTATATATCCTTGAAACGTTCATTAAATTATAAAAAAAATGTTTCCTTCCTCGTACTATAGTGTTTTGCGAAAATTAATTGAAACTAAACACATCTAGCATAAGTTATATAAATCGACGAACTGTCTCAATTGCTATATTGAATTCTCAAGATTACGAAGTCAATGCAAAACTCTTTTAAACAGTGTTTTATATTTTATATTAAAAAACAGAGGTACATACCTTGTTGTTTAACCCAGTTTATCAGGGAGTAACTATAGATACGTTTTTAATTTTCAAAGATCTTTTAGAAAAAGTCAAACAAAAATGGAAACAAGAAATAATGTCATTCAAAAATTAGCTGGAACAACTTGGGGAGCAGATGCAAAGACACTTTGTGCAGCTGCGTTGGCATTAGTTTATTCTACAGCAGAATACTGTGCTCCTGTCTGGTTGAATAGTTATCATATGAAAAAAATAGATGCCCAGTTGAATTGCACGATGCGTATAATTAGTGGAACCATTAAGTCTACTCCTCTCGATTGGCTTCCTGTTCTTTGTAATATTACTCCATCGAACATTCGACGAAAAGTTGCGTAAAAACGAGAACTTAACAAAAACTTATCAATTTGGAATGATATTAAGAACCCTACAACTAAAAGACTTAAATCTCGAATTATGGTCTGGAGTTGATGTTTACAATAAAGATCTCATTGATGATCCAACAATAGAAGTGCTGACCAAAAGCTCTGATTAAAAAAGAAAAATTTGGTCAAAAGTAAATCGCATAAGAAACTCTAAGCTATGTTGTTTAAATGGGGTGCAATTTCTAATCCAAATTGTGACTGTGGAAACGAACCAGAGACCGTTGCACATAGTATGGAGGATTGTCAAATAACAAAGTTTAATTTAATTTAACGGACGAAGCTGTATTATGGCTTACTAATCTGAAGCACATCTGAAGTTAAGCAATATTTTGATTCTCTGTCCTGATTATCTGTTTTTTCATTATTTTGTTTGCAAGTTTTTTAACTATTTTTTTTTCGTTATTGTCGTGGCTGGCGCTTGGACCAGTTCATTATATGTCGTCGTGCAATGGCTGTGCTGTTATATTTTATGTTCTTATTTACCTTCTATAATGTTTACCCACTTAACAAATATTGTTACATATAAATACTAGGGTGAGTAAGGGTTGGTATGATTAGGTTTTAGTGGTTTTCATAAAACTTGAAGCGAATGCTTTGCCAAGATGAACCAATTCACAATTGCACACGGTTTCGTCACTACACCATTTATAACACATACATCACAATACAATATTAAAAATGTATCATAAGAGTAAATAAGTAAATAATAGTAATCAAATGCAATCAAAAATGATCCTAAATACTTTTGGTCGTTTATAAAATATCAAAAGAAAGATAATCATTTATCGTCAGTAAGTACAAAAGGACAGGGAACAGTAAATATATTTGTCAAACATTTTGGTTCTGTATATAAAATAAATAAGAACTTTTACAAAAAAAATTATTTCTGATAACTGTATTAATTTAAATAATATCAGTTTTATTAAATTAGAAATTAAAACATTTACCAATAAGTGTTGCGACATCTAGTGTCGTCTCGTGCTATCGTAACACAGTTTCGAATATACATTGCAAAAGATTTACCTGAGAAAATTAATCATGGTCATCTCTTAAGAAACTGTTGCTACTTGTTAGCACATAATACAAGTGCTGATCTGAATCATACAGAAAGTAAAGAGTTTTTTTTTAATATTTAATCAGAATAGGATAAAATACATAAGAACACAAGAATAAACAAAAAGCGTAATGCTGTACAGGGTGATTGCTTTACGCGAAATTTAATTATTCTCGATTTGATCAAATAGAAGACCCTGTATGTTTTTTCAAAATTGATTTCTCGTGAAAATTCATTAACAAATGATATAAGGTTATAAAATAAATAATCACGTAGGCCAATATTAGAATTTTCTAGAAACAATTATTGCATCAATATTGTTTGATGTTTGTCAAATAATTTGCTGCTTTTTGTATTTCGTATTCTATGAATTTTTGTTACTGTTGATTATTGTATTTCAAATTGTGGTCAAAATGAATTTTTTTTGAAGAAGAAATGGTTGACATGATATGATCAAAAACATGCGTTGCTTGCCATTCGATTGTACGCTCAACGTATCCAGAAAGAAGACACCGTCGGCAAGAATCGTTTGCCAGTGTTGCTGAAAGATTTTTCAACTCTGGAAGCGTGTGTTATCCGAAACAGTCTAGGACAAGGGCCGATGAAAAACGTCAATTTGAAGTAGCATATATGGTTCACAACCCGCAAGTGAGCACCAGGGAACTAAGCACAAATCTACGCTGTTCGAAGATTTATAAAAAAACTAAGTTCCACCTTTATCATATTGAACCACATCAGGCTTTAACGGAAATAGATTTTCAAAATCGTGAAGCGTTCTGCCAATTGATAACTAACAAAATTAACGATCAACCGGATTTTGTTAATAACATTATTTTAACGGATGAGGCAACTTTTCATAATAATGCAAACTTTAATAAACATCACTATCATTACTATTCTGATAGTAATCCTTACATTTTAAGAGTCGCCGACCACCTGCATCGATGGTCCGTTAATGTATGGGGTGGCATGGCATATTTGATTGTACTGTCATTGGCCTCTTTTTCTTTGATGAAAGTCTCACTGGTGAAAGATATTTACGGTTTCTGGAAACTAATTTATTTGACATTTTAGAAGAACGAATTCGTACGATGATGGTGCTCTTTCACACTATTCGATAAACGTTAGGCGTTATCTTGATGAAGTTTTTAGAATGAAGTAGATAGGACGAGGTGGTGTAGAAAACTGGCCACCTCGATCTTCAGATCTTACGCCTCTCGATTTTTTTCTCTGGGGCTACGTTAGGGAAATAGTTTATAAAGATATTCCTACTACGAGGGAAAATATGAAAAATAGAATGCGCGCGTTAATCGATTACACCCGAGGTGTTGTCACAAGTTAAACGTTCTTTTTTTGACCGTATTCAAAAATGTTTGGTTAGGCGTGGGCAGAATTTTGAACATTTACTTTAAGTTTGTTGATTGGTTTTGTTGCTTATGTATACGCATTTTGTTTACGTTTGTTGTTTCGTTATAAATTTTGTGTCAGTTCTACTTAGCACTTGTTTATCACGTATTTCATTATTCCTCTTTGAGTTCTTCATTGGATTACCTTTAAGTTTGTTGTGATTTTAATTTATTATTTTTACTTTTAAGTATTAATATTCCAAGAACAGTTGGTTTTATGATCATAAAACCTTATATTATTTATTATCTACTTTTTACAAAAAATCAATTTTTAAATAAATATACAGGGTGTTCCATTTGAAAAAATGTAGAATAATTACATTTCGCGTAAAGCAATCATCCTATGTAGCATTACGCTCTTTGGAAAAGTTTGGTGTGTATTTTGTAAGTCGAATATTATCAAACGTCGATGGCGCAACTAGATTTCAAAAATCTTAATTACAGCCATAGCACCGCGGTTTCGAAGTTGAGTCGATTTCCTCACCTACGTCAGGTGTTCCACAGGGTTCTAATCTAGGCCCTCTGTGGTTTTTGATATTCATCAACGATATAGTGCATGTCTGTCGAAAAACTTCTATTTGCAGATGATTTAAAATTATTTCTAAGTATTAAATCTAGGAACGATTGTTTACAACTATACAGTCAAATATTGAATTGCTTATAGAATGATGTCTAGGAAACAAACTGTACCTCAATGTATATAAGTTGTTACATACTCAAAAACAAAAAAAAAAGGAATTTATAACTTATCCTTATTGTATTAATAGTGTTGCACTGAATTTCTTCTATTAGGGATCTGGGTGTGAGTTTCACTTCAAAATTTGATTTTTCTTAGCACATTGCGGAAATTACTGCGATGGTTCATAGAATGCATGGGTTTATCTTCAGAAGCTGTCGTGAATTTCATAACATTAAAACTCTAATTGTTCTATTTTATTCATTAGTACGAACGCAACTTGAATACTGTTCAATAATTTGGTTTCCTTCATATAATTATCAAACTAAGAATGTGAAGAAGGTACGAAGAAACTACCTTAAATTTCTGTCGTTTTTGGTTGATGGCAGCTACCCACCTAGAAGGTTGGATCACAATATATTACTTAAGAAATTAAATTTTACTTCGCTTCGGATTATTTCGGATATATTTTCTAATATCTCGATTGAATTATCGACAGTAATATAACAAGACCTTGACAAATAGCCGACTATTTTTATTGCATCTAAATTTCGAGTTTCTTTTAGGATCAATTCGACGAGACTTAACTTTGGCATTAATAATCAATGGCATTAATAATCAAAGATTATTAATGCCAAAATTAAGTCGAGACAAATTGTAAAATTACGAGAAATTTAGTAGCAATAAAATAGTAGCTAATTTGTCAAGGTCGCGTTATATTTACCACCAAGGTGAATCGTCGCTTTATTTCGTTTTGATTGGCTGCGTCAAATCAGTTTCCAAGTACGTGATTGGTGGAAAATTTAAATTTGACAGACGAAGGAAATAATCGCCAAAACCCTACACTCTATATGCAGGCGTACAAAACGGATGTAGAAGCAAACTCGCCAATTAATTTTATGTGCAACTATTTTAACGAAATTTGTTCTTTCTGCGCATTAATTCCGACAATTACTCAAAAATTTATAATGTTATCTTAGAAGCGTTCAATGTTTAATGCAAATTTGAGTTCTAATATTAAACAATTTTTGGAGTATTTAACGTTCGTTTGTACTATTTTTTTCTCATTTTTATTGTCATTATTATCGAATTCTATTTTAGTAATGGGTACTTACTCAGTGTTTAATTTCAATTTTTAGTAGGAAACAAATATTATTATTATTATTATTATAAGGGAGGGTACACACGGGCGATTTTCATCGGCATGTTCTCTGCGAACCAGGGGACCAAATCACAATTGATGCGATTCACAAGTAGACGAGCTCGCCACAAGACGGAAACGTTCGTAGTCGACTGCTACTTCGTCGCTATTTGAAATCGAGAATTTCTCGCTTGGCGAAAAGGCAGTACCAGTAGCCATCTGGTAATACACACGCTTACATAGTCGTATTTTGCCTTTTTAAGGTATCTTCCAATTCATCAGCTAGTTCGTTGAATGAATGAATACTCATTCTGAAATGATCTTTTTTTAAATCACTAAATAAATTTACAAAAGCCCCTTTTAAAAGTGAGCTCATGAGAGGATGACACCAAAATTATGTTTAGCTTGTTTGTACAAGTAGGCCGCTACTACACGTCTTCATTTTGATAGATTCGTTTTTAGTAAACTAAACAAGCGGTGTATGCTGGTAAGAAGAAAATGAGACATAACATTTGCCGCTCGCTGCGAACTCGCCGACAAATGTTCGCTTGTGTAATTTGTAGGCGATGTGTTCTCGGAGGGTAGGTCTCAAATTCGTAACGAGTATGCCGCGAGTTCACTAAATCTTAGAAAATGGAATTTTTCTCGATACTTGGAAATTAATCGACACACAAAATAAAGTTGACGTTTATTAAATGAATCTTGACATTATTTTAATAAAAAAGTTTATTAAAATTTATCCAACCTACCCTTTTATTAATGTAATGAACCGAAGTACATTAATACTATCAACTTATTGTACATTACCGTTATAAGCATTGCCATTGTATTAATAAATGATATTTATTAACGTAATGTATAAGAAACATAAAAAACAAAACTCAGAATGCATTCATCTTATGTAGTATCGTACATTATCAGAATGTTGTATAAAAGTACATTAATACGAGGCTAGTTCAATAAATACACGTTCGAGCGCTGTGAAACGATTGTTAGTGGAGCTATAATCGTACAAATTTGCGTAGGCCAGCGGCTGCTATATAGCTGTCTATTGTGACACATCCTCGTAATATTCGTACAGGAGACAGTTGTTGTGCGCGTTTCATTATGGCAGGTCTTATAGTTGGAGCGTCCAAAACCGATTACCGAGCAGTCATACAGTTTCTGCATGCTGAGGGCAACACTCCAGTTCAGATTTATGGGAGAATGCAAAATGTTTATGGTGGAGAGTGTCCTTCAAAACCACAGTCGTGGAATGGTGTCGGAAGTTCACAGATGGGCGACAATCGACAGCGGATTTGCCAAGGCCGCATACAGCTAACATCATCAAATCACAGATGGAGCGGATGAGGTGGGAGATTTTAGAGCACCCCCTTACAGCCCGGATCTTTCACCCTGTGACTTCCATATCTTCGGACCATTGAAGAAGGCACTTAAGGACAGCGATTCCAGTCGGACGCTCAAGTCAAGCAGGCAGTTTTGAAATGGTTCCGCGAACAGCCAATGGACTGGTACCACACCGGTATACAGCGTCTTGTGAAGCAGTGGGATGCATGTCTTTGTAGTAATGGCAATTTTGTTTAGTGTAAATAAACCGCTTACATGTACCACCGTTCGAACGTGTATTTATTGAACCAGCCTCGTATAATGTACACGAAAATCCTATACCATTGGTTTAATGTACACCTTACATTAATGTTATGTAGTATTATAATGTTGAATTTATTAATTTCATGTATAACGTACATTAATATTACGTTTTGTTTATTAGATATTTTGGAGATTATTGTTGAAAAATAAATCAAAAATATGAATTTAAATTATCTATTTTTATTACTAAACGGTGACAAAAAAACAAAGTTTTAAATAAACTAAAATAAAAAAAAACAAAATCTACAGCTCAGCATTAATTATAGCTAATAATAACAATTAAACAAATTAAATTAATTTTCTGTTGCTGTTTCACTTTTTAAAGCTTCCGAGAAGCCGCTGATTTAGCCACATATAAGAAAGCCATTTGGGAGTCCTGAATGAAATATTTTATAGTATCTTTCTTTGTGTGTTATCGTTGTTCTTAACAATTGTATGAGTTGGTACAAGATACACATGTATAGCGTATAATAAAGTGGCATCACGACTATCTACGAAGAAAAAAAAATTGTTTAGGAATTTTTTGAGTTACTTATTACTTGCTTTCATTTAAAGATCCTGTGTTCAGCTTTTGTACAAAATCCCGGACGAAATTAAAAAGTTTACCATTTAAACAACTTAAAAAATACTCTAAACATTTTTTTATCCAAAATGCCTTCTACGACATTAAGGAATTTCCTAAATATGAATTTAAAATAAAAGGATTGTTATAAAATAAACTGAATTTAGTAGTCATGAGCATGGTTCGCTTCAAAGTGCTGTAAGATCCTTTACATTTTACCTTGTTTTTTTATAATTGCGTTACCTACCCGAATTTGTTTTATTAATTGTATGTGATTCAAATGTTAAATGATTAACGAATTTTATAAGTATATGACAATTGTAAACATCTATGTAATAACATGCACATAAAATAATAATAATAATAATAATTCCAAAATGGTCTTATCTTTAACGTGTCGCTCCAGGCTTAAAAAAATTGTTATGGGGTTAATTGACGTCTACCAAGAGTCAAGTAGACCATTGCCCGTATTATATATCCTGTTGAAGTCCATATTTATCTGGAAATTATTTAAAAGTTCTGTTAGTTTAGCTTGTGTAAATAATGTTTTCTTGAATTCAGCCAATAAGATTTCATAAATGAGAGTTTAACGGCGGCGTTAAAACTTAAAACTCATGTTAACTTTTAACGAACGTTCTCTAAACCTGACCCTGAAGTTGACACTTTGTGCGTCATGTTTAATACTTATTTGTTTAACAAGGTACTAGGTAAATTGAACGCTTTTGTCGACCGAGGTCGCCAAATTAAAATCCGAGAATAACGAGGATTTTAAGGCGGCCAAGGACTACGACAAAGTGTCCAATTTACATAATACATAATAGTTCAACACAACGTTTAATTTCACGACACACTACTCTATCAACGGACAAAAACGCGTGAACTCTTTAAAATCAAATTTGACGTTAACTACTATTTTAATAAATTTGTTCACAATCGTAATGTATCCGTATATTAAATGAATGAATGTATTCTTCAAGTTGTGCACGAAATTGATGTATTCGTAAATTAATACAATGTATCCCTGCATGTGTATATCTTTTGTTACCATCTATATTTTATTTGTGATTTGAATGTCTTAGTACATTAATTTAATGTATTACCTTATTAAAAGTAAGCACGAATATGTTTCATTGGTATAAATAAATAGATGTGATTTGTTTATTAAAAATATTTTCAACGATAATTAAGTTCATAAATAAGTTTCAATTCAATAAAGTGTGTACATAAATTTCATTTCATCCAATTACATAGTATTAATGTATAAGATTTCATTATACTGATGAATTACATTTAATATTCCTTAACTACTAAATGTTTTTATACATTGGGACTATAAAATATTTATTAATACAATAAACTAATGGTTAATAACCAGTGTACATTCATATTATAATTATAATTTTCAAAAGTAAAGATAGAACTCATATTACAAACTACGGACCTATTCCAAAGACATCTGATATACCAAAACAGTTTGAAAGAATTGTTATAAACAATATGTTTCCTTGATTAAAACGAACTATTATTGAAGAACAACATGGATTAACTCAAATTGGTCGACTATTCGAATCTCTTAGTTTTTCAGAATTTTATCTATCAAGCTTTTGAATTAATATGCGGTTTTTTTATACAGATGTTGTAAAAGCATTGGACAGTGTTGACCATAAAATTTTAATTAAGAAGGTCGAAAAACTAGATATTAGTGGTACTTTACTTTTTTGGATTGGTAGCTACAACTTCCAACAGACGTCAAATTGTCTAGTACAAAAATTTTTATTCTGTTCATATTTTAGTCCATGTGGGAGTACCACAAGGTTCCATCTGGCTGCATTGTTATTCTCAATCTTCATTAGTGACATTAACATATTTTTAAACATTCCAAGATTCTTTTTTTTTGCTGATGACATGAAAATCTTTAAAATAATCAGGTAGGTGGTTGTTTTCAGCTTCAAAAGGATCTTAATGGTTTTTATGAGTGACGTTCCTTTAATCTCATCGAACTAAATTTGAGTAAGTGTTTGTCGATTAGATTTCATCGCATTAATAAGTCCATAAAGTTTAACTTACTCTGGAAACTCACTCATCACAAAATTCCATTTCTGTTACTGATTTAGGAGATTTATCATTCAAATATCGATTAAAAGGAATTATAGAATTAAGTTTCATTTTTCGTTGCACTAAAACGTTTTCTAATATTGATACTCTAAAAGTTTTATTTGTTTCATTCCTATTTGGAGTATTGTCAGCGCCAAACCAAGGATGTGTGCCGCCCGGGTGCCGCCCCTGATTTTAAGCGTGGTAACATAATAAAAATTCTACATTTTATTTATTTATTTATTTATTGAATGAAAATATATTATACATATTATACATAACATACTCTCAGACAAAAGGAAAAACAGGTCAGCAATGCTAGTTTGCACTGTTCTCCTTCAACTGTGTACAGAAGATATTATTTTTAACAGCAAATTTGAAACAATGAAGGCTACCTAAATTAAATAAAACATGGTAATTTTTATAAAATATGGCAGCTTGATACTCAAACGACGCCTTAAACTTTTCGGTCTTGTGATTCAATATTTTCAATTTGGCATACCATAATCCGCATTTAATAGAAATGTGTTCTCTAAATGTTAGGTTTTCATCTAACGTGATACCTAAAATTTTAATTTTGTTATAAAATTTAACAATATTATTGTTAATAACTATTTTAGATTCATATTGACTTTGACATCTGCTTCGATTACTTTCAGTTCTAACACACAAACCTATAGTTTTTTGACTATTTAATGTCAAACCATTTTTACACGACAATTGAAATGGGGCATCAAGATTTACATTTAGTTTACAAACAGTATTAGTAATATTATTTGAAGAAGATGATGGGTATAATTGCGTGTCGTCAGCATACTGACTCATCTTACAGTTCTCAGTGAGGCAGTTAACAAAATCAGCAGTAAATATAATAAAAAGTAGAGGGCCTAAGATGCTGCCCTGTGGTGCTCCATAATGGTTGACTAAAACATCAGAATATAAAATGGCATTGTTTAATTTTAATTTAACACATTGTTTTCTATCATATAAGTAGGAAGCAAACCACCGAACTGCATCTGAGGAAAAACCATAATAATGTAACTTAGCCAATAATAATTTTCGATTCAACACATTAAATGCATTAGAATAATCAAGTGATATAAACAAGGTAACTTGATCATTATCCCAAGTCTCAGTTATATCACTTGTGATTTTTAGAAACGCCGTGTTGGTGCTATGATTACTTCTATATCCAGACTGACAAAAAGGAAGTACATTATTTTGTTCAAGAAACTCATAGGTTTGACAATGTATCCACTTTTCAATTACCTTACTTAAGACCGATAAGATAGAGATGGGTCTTAAATGTTTGTGTTCACTGGCATTATTTATTTTTGCAACAGGTATGATATATGCAATTTTCCATATTGACGGGAATGTGTTAGTATCCAGCGAGAAATTCAAAATATGGGTAATAAATGCACATACTTTGCTCATAAGTTCTAACATTAAAACACTAATATCATCATATCCTATAGCATTTGTTTTAAGGGAGTTGATAATATTTAGGACTTGTTCGGTGCTAATATGTTTAAATGCAAGTTTTGCCTCGATTTTATGGTGCAAATTCGATTCAAAATGATTAATTAAGTCAGTTGGTATATTCTTTATTGTGGGTGAATTTATAAAATGTCTATTAATTATATTGGGATCAATAATATCAGGTGAAATAGTGTTACGCTTTTTGTATGAACCGAATTTTGGTTGAAGAAAGACCACAATTTTCTAGGATTATTTTGACTTTATTAACATGAAATTTGTAGTAAGCTTGTTTTTCACCCTTAATAGCAGAATTTACAAAGTTTCTCATGCTTTTATATTCAATGAAATGGATTTGAGATTTAGAATTTTTATATTTCTTGTAGAGTAAATTACGTTCATTGATCATTAGTTTAACGACTGGAGTAATGTATGGTTGATATTGTCTTTTGGTTACAAATGTACGCGTTATCAAATAGATAAAGTACAGAACTGTTAAAGAATTCAACGTTATCATCAATGTCTCCCATACTTAACCCGGCAGTGGTCGCTATATGAGCGCTTAGATCGGAAGTGTATATGATCTAAGTATGAGCGTTTCGCTCACACTTTTAGAAATATTACAATGTCTTATTTGTTATGACCACCAGACGTTCGTTAATTTAGCACATCTATTAACGGTACTTTAACTACAACGTAGTACCGTTAGGTTTAGTAAACAGCCCTTAGATTATTTGCAATTGTCGTTTTAACAACAACGTGCACGCAACGTGAGGATTTCTCTCACTGCGCGACTAACAACGTTTGTATTTTTTTTGTATTTTTTCTGCTGTGTGGTGGCTTTATGTTTTAATCTTTAGTGGTTTTCAATAATTATTTGGACTGTAGTGTTGTTTAATATAATAGTGTTGTAGTGTTTATTAATAATAATGTCTAGTCGTAGTAGAACACTTGTTCAGTTAGCTTTGTTGATTTCGGAACAGGAAAAAAACAATGGTAAGCGCTTTATAGTATCAAGTCCGATGATATTATGAATTTTGTGTAGAATTACAGCAACCTGAGCCAATAATTAATATTGAAGATGAAAATGAGCGGTTTGATTTAGAAAGTGATGCCGAAAGCGAACATAGTTCTCACAACACACAATCAGAGCAGTCTCACAGTTCAGCTTCTGAAGAAATAAACGAATATTTTCCTCATAATTTAAACCTACCTATGTTTCGTGGAAAAGATAAAGTAACTGAATGGTTAAAACATATTCCACCTATTACTGGTCGTACAAGAAAGCACAACATAGTATCGCATCTTCCTTCTGTAAAAGCTCCTGCGCGAAATGCAAAGTCGCCTTTAGAATGTTTTGAATTGTATTTTCCAAACAATGTGGTTCAAGACTTAGTTACCTGTACAAACATACATTTACAAAAAATGAGAGAAAATTATTCTCGCACAAGAGATTGCCTTGACACCAGCTTTGAAGAAATGAGAGCTTTTCTAGGTTTACTTTACTTAGCTGGGGTAAAGAAAAGTCAACATCTGAACATTTCAGAATTGTGGATTGATGACGGCACCGCGCCTGAATGTTTTCGGGCTACTATGTCAAGTAGAAGGTTCTATCTTTTATTACGTGCACTGCGATTTGACAACATCAATGACAGGGATGTACGTAAAGCAGTCGATAATTTGGCACCAATAAGAAATATTTTCGAAGAGTTTGTTCGAAGATGCAAATCTAATTATCAGGTTGGTGAATACGCAACAGTTGATGAAATGCTAGAAGCATTTAGAGGGCGTTGTAAATTTCGCCAATACATTGCCAATAAACCGGCTAAATATGGCATTAAAATTTATGCTCTTGTAGATGCCCGAACCTTCTATACCGCTAATTTAGAGATATATGCCGGAAAACAACCGGAAGGACCATACCAATTAGACAATAAAGCTGCCAGCGTAGTCAAAAGAATTGCCTCTCCCATTTTGAACAGCGGACGAAACATTACAATGGATAATTACTTTACTTCTGTGGCTTTAGCTAACGATCTTTTAAAATACCACAGAACTACCATTGTTGGCACTATGCGTAAAAAAAAAGAGAAATTCCTCCGGAACTTATAAACATAAAAGAAAGAAAACCCAAAAGCAGTATGTTTGCCTTTTCCAAACAAAGCGTACTAGTTTCGTATGTGCCTCGTCCAAATAAAAACGTAATATTGCTATCTACGATGCATAACGACGATGCAATAGATAAAAACACGAATGAACAACAAAAACCAGAAATAATTACGTACTACAACATAACGAAGGGTGCTGTAGACGTCGTTGATGAAATGAAAACTCTTTATTCTGTATCCAGAATAAGTTGTAGGTGGCCATTGACGGTGTTTTTCTCAATATTAAATATTGCTGGTATAAACGCTTTTATCATATACAAAGCTAATAACCATGACATCGAACACATTAAAATGAGACGACTATTTTTGAAAGACTTGGCTTTATGTCTAATGAAACCTCATCTCATAAGCCGCGCTCATATTAGAAATTTGCCATTAATGCTTCGGACATCTGTAGCACGTATTGCAGGTATACCAGCAGACGCTATAAATCCACCACCACCATCAGAAAATGTGTTCGTTCAATTTTGTTTTTTGTGCCCAAGAAGAAAAAACCGGAAAACAAAGAAAATCTGCAATTCTTGTCAAAAAGCCATTTGCCAAGAGCACACAGTACATACGTGTGTTAACTGCATTCATCCATTGGAAAACTTCGAAGATGAATAATTTTATAATGCACGGAATTTTTTTCCTACTCTTGTACGGTAATGATTTATAAAATATAATGTTGTTTTTTCAATAATTATTATTTTCATTGTAATACTACGACCTAATAAATATTTCTTGCTAACTTTATTAATCTCTATGGTAATAGAAACTATTCACCATGCGAACAATATTTAAACTATATTAATCTGAGGTGTGAGCAAAATGCTCACGCGCGACCCCTCACGTTATACTCCATGTAGCGACCACTCCCGGGTTAAAATATCATTCCCGGAAATTGAGGAAGCATCAGACAGAAATGAATGAATGTCAAAATCTTTAAATGATCGGTAAGTAACTTCTACTGGAGGTTGAATATGCACAGATATATCTAAAATACTATATATTAACATATGATCACTGATGTTACTGACATCAACACATTTCTGTTTCAAAACTGATTATATCGTCCGATACACAAATTAAATCAAGAAGAGAGGGTGAGTAGTGAGTGCCAATCCGTGTAGGATTATCCACTATTTGTTTAATATTGAAAGAAGTGAAAATAGTAAACAGTCTCAACTTGAGAATTAACACATGATAAAATATTTTCAAAATTTATAAACCAATCTAGACTCAAATTAGGAGGACGATAAAACACACCAAAGCCATAAACAATTATTTTAATCTTAAACCTAATGAATATATATTCTAATTTAGAAATAGAATTATAGTCAACATTCAAATGAGTGAATTTAAATTTGTTAGAAATATAGATAGCAACCCCTCCTCCCCGGGTTTCACGATCAGCCCTAACAACGTTATATTCAGAAATCTTAATTGATTGGTTATTAATATTTTGGTGCAACCAAGTTTCAGAAATATCAAAAACATTAAACATGTGTAAAGCCAATGATAAAGAAAATTCATGAAGTGATGATGCCAGTGAGCGGATATTTATATGACCAACCTTAAGTGAGGAATTGTAGTCATTTGTGCAGTTCAAATATGTAAAGAGGAAGATGTGTCTAAAGATGACACATCGGTTGATACTATTTTCAGTTTTTTGTTTCAGTGTAACTGAAAGAAACATTTTATTGCTGACAGGGCCAAAAATATTTTGTTTTACAGCATTCAAAGTATGTATATATGCAGTACATTTGCTTCGTTCCCATGCAGCGTGATTAGAACTACAATCAGTAATTTTTAACTCGCAAAAAATTCTCACAGTTCGCACATTTAAAATTTTCAGGTTCCACCTTACATTCATTTAGAGAATGGGGTCCAGTACATACGGGGCATATTGGTTTGTTTTTATTAGGGCAGTAGACCGAGGAATGATTATAACTGCAGCATGTGAAACATCTTCTTAACTCCATCCCATCAAAAACTCTACACTTATCAAGACCGATTAGAATATGTTCAGCATCAATTAATTTATTGTACAGGACTGCATCCGTACTAATAACTGCCTGGAAGATATTTGGGTTATTCTTAATTGGAGAAATCAATATGACACTGCATAAACTATTATCACTAAAATATTCACTGTTTTGCATCTTCAAGTATTGTTGAAAGTGTTCTGATTCAAGTTTTTCTGTAAAACCGACTATGCGTAATTTTATTGGAGTAGGTTTGATTTGTTTCATTTCATAAACACCGGATAATTTATCTTCAGCAGCTTTAAGTAATTTAGAAGATTGTTTATCATCTTTGCAGCTAACAACGATCCCACCATTTTTTACTGTCTTAACGTTTTTGACTTCAATTTAGGAAGAGATAATATTAATATTTTGAAGTAAATCTGATTTAGTTTTTGACGATGTTTGATTGGTATTAACAGGCTTTATTAACACTTTAGTTTGAGCGGCATTGGCAGCTATGTTGGCGTAAGAATTAGAATTGGAATTGATAGCCGTGTTGGTTTTAATAATGTTGTCTGAGCATTCATTTAACTTGAGGAGATTGTGTTCAAAGCATCCTGCTTTAGGAGAGACAATGTGTCTGTTAAGTTAGATAGAGTTTCAGCTTTAAGTTCATTAATCTTTAGTTCAAACTGTTTAATAAATTTCTCATAGCAATGAGTAATTTAAGATTGCACATCAATTTTAATATTAGTAAATGAGCCAATACACTCATCACATCGCCAAATTAAACCAGGACAATTTTTTAGATATTTACATACTTCACCAGGTAAATTTACGCATGAGAAATGAAACGGTTTGTGACATACACCTGCACAGTTTAGACCAGGATTCTTGGAAGAAAGCAGATCCTTGCAGGTATAACAATTTGGTACAAGTGTCATTTAAAAAGAAAAGAAAAGAAAAGAAACACGGCACAGTTGTTTCGTGAGCGGCCAAAGTGGCAGAATCCCAGTGATTCAACTCCTGGTCGCTAAATGGTGTAAGTTTTTGTCAACGAGTCCGCGTAATTTAGATCCGCAATGATCATTCAAAATAAATAGTTAGCAACCAACCCCAGACGGTGCAACCTTTGTTTTTTAACACTCGCTGAACCCAACAGGGCTCAATGATTTGCGACTTTCTTTGATGCAACACACTCTAAGATACATTGTCGATGTCAAGTCGTGGCCATTTTCTAATTTTTATGCACGGTGTGTGTGTGGTGTGCCATTCACTTTTTTCTTCATTTTCACTTTGAGAAAATGAACTGTCATTGTAATACGAGGAGAACAAATGCAATTGTTGCTTCGACTTGACATCAGGAACATGATAAGGTATGCTATGAGTCAAAAAGTTTGGATGTAGTATAACATGTCAAAAGTATTCCAACCCTCGGACAAAAATGTGAACATTCAAGGTACAGATCAGTCAAATTGAATAATTTTTTTTGGGGGGCACACTGCGATACAAGCTTAATCTAGTGGAAGATCATTTCACAGCAGTATGCTCTAAACATGGTTAATGTTTAGAGCATATTGCTCCCAAGACCCACAAGGAATGTTCAAAGTTAAACCTAAAACCTTAGAAACTTAGCGTCTGGTGCCTTCATGCCAATGGGTTGTATCGTAAATTTTCCATTTCGGTAGCAAAGAAATAGTCTTCTTGTGCTCACTTTCTCTGGTCGTAAATTGATATATTTTTGATATAAATTAATAGGATTAATTCCAAATCCAGTGGACAACATAGTAAAAGACCGTTTGTTATGGATCTTGGTGTAAGAAACATGGATCAGGAGAAGGTCCCTTTGTCTTCTATATCGGTGATACACATTTTTAATAATTCATCACACCTACAGCCGCCAGCAATTGCGACAATAGCCACAAGCTACACAAAATATGCAAAATTTTAAAACGTTATTGACATATGTCAACATGTATACTTTTTTTTCTTTCCCTCAGACCATCTACCACTATGGTTCCGGATTTCATTATATATTACTAATCCCGTTCCCGTCTCTGATTTAGAGCCATCTATGTATCAGATTATACCCTCTTTTGGACTTTTCTCTTTGAAGTTTATTCAGTCATTCCGGTGTAGAATGACCACTTGAAAGAGTTAATGCGCTTAGTCAACATTTGGTCAGACTCCATTTGAAGTAAGGATCCTCCAATGTCAGCCTAACCTCTTATATGAGGAGAGTCAGTTTTGATATTGGCTGAAGATAATTGAAATATGTATGCCGCCAGCTTTGCTTCCTCTTTAATAAATAAGTGCAAAGGGGTAAGGCCTAGCATTGCTTCCAGTGCTGCAGTGGGCGTAGTTTTTAGATCCCCTGTTATACTTAGACAGGCAAGTTTTTGGACCTTGCTTAGTCTCAGGATTGTGGTTTCCTGTATGACCTTTGGTCACCATACACCTAGCCGCGTAGGTGATGGCGGGTCTGACTACACTTGTGTACAACCAGTGTACCATCTCTGGTCTGAGCCCCCATTGTCTGTCATACATGCGTCTGATTACCGCTAAGGTAATCTTTAATTTTTATATTCCTCCAAGTAATTTATCTCCCCAGATATAGCTAGTTCACGCCCATATAAGAAAAGAGGTCCTAATCTCTCTAATTTCGTTTTCAGCGTCTGCACCAAAATATCAACGAGCTAGCTAGAATGAGAATCAATCAATCTTGCACTAGTATCTAGATCAGCCGAACGAATGTTCTTTGCTAGAATACAAGAACGCTTTGAAAAGACCGCTTGGGGGAGCGAACACGTCGGAACAACGTAAGAACGCTCTAAGCAACTGTTCGCGCGCTTTAACGCCGTTTACATCGAGCAAGCGACCATTCTTAGAATATACCGTATAATCTTTGCAAACGCAGACAGAACAACGAAAGAATGCTCTACGTCTGTTTATACTAAAAGAATTTGATAGAGTGGGGATAAAATGAGCATTTGCTTGTCTGATGTAAATTGACCTTAAGAGCTGTCTCTGTAGATTTTCCTAGGAGGTATGCATGATGGTCTCGGGATAGAGGGCTGGTCACCAGAATCCCTTCCTTAATATGCTTGTTTACAATCTTCTCCATTGTCTTTAGTACGAATGACATTAGACTAATGGGTCTATAGGCCTTTGCTTGGGAGTAGTCTGCTCTGCCAGTCTTTGGAATAAAGACCACCCTGGTGAGCCGCCATGTCCTCGGCAAGTAGTGTAGGGCTAAACTAGCTTTAAATGCCTCGCATAGCATATGCCACAAATGGTTAGTTACCACTTTCTTGGTCATTTGCCAGTCTGCCTTTGACGTTCTGTTGCCAGTTTCGTCTGGCCCAGTCTAGTGGTTTACCTTTGTAGGGTTTTCCGCCTGGGAAGTGAGTCCGAAGAAGTTTACATAAAGACTCCTTCTCGTTTGTTGTGAATTCGCCGTCTTCGCGTCGAATAGTTTGAAGTGTACCTTGCGGATTTTTTGATAAAATCTTGTAGAGCCTGACTTTGTCCGAGACCATTTCAATGTTCTCACAATGCTTTCTCTACGAGGATCTCCGAGCCCTCCTGAGTGTCTTGTTGTACTCAGTTAGAGAGGCCCTATAGGCCTCCCACATTCCTGACACTTTGCCTTATTAAAAAGTTTTCTAACCTGGTTTCTCTGACCCGCTAAGGCACTGTTTCACTACGGAACTTTCTGGTAGTGTGTCTCACAGTCAGAGAGCAGCTCTCATTGCAAGCGCTAACATAGCGTCTGCAATTTCCAGCTCAATATTTTTTGCCTACCGTACCTAGTGTGCCGGTTAAGTTCTGGTCTAATCTGTCTTTATAGACTTCCCAGTCCGTCCGTCTAGGGTTACGGTAAGTCTTAGTTGCATAGTGTAACTCCATGATTTCAAATCTAATGTGTCTGTGATCAGAGCAGCTTTCTTGATGAGACCCATGCCATTTCCTAACAAGATTACTGGTGTATCTAGTACCTATCGTTATATCTAATACTTCTTTTCTATTACTAGTTATAAAAGGTTGGTTTGTTACCAATATTCAATATGTCTAATCTAGTTGCCATAAGAAATTGTCCTCACCGCTTAGATTGGTGTCTGAGCTCCCCCAGATGTATACGTACTTTTACCAATAAAAACGAGTCATCAGACGCTTTAAGAAGAAACTTATCGATTTAATCACTTGAAAGAATCAGTGATTTTTTTACTTTGTATCTAACATGTTTCTGTTTCAAGAATGCAGTTAATTTGCTGTAATTCCCTATATCCACATTTTCATGTAAATTTAGTGCAGTTTTCAGCATTGAGTACTTTGTCCAAAGAAGACGACTTGTATGTTTGTGACTATAAAATACAACATGTATTAATGCATAACATTCCCATACAATACATGAGTTACCTTTTGAACAAAATATGCCAATAAGTCCTTTTCCGTGTTAACATTCAAAAGTTCTCCACTTTCCACTGGACAAATAGATCATATTCTTTCTGGTAGATATGTTTTGACTTTACCGGAAGCAAACTGGCTTCCACGTCCAATTGGAAGAAATTCCATTTTTATTAATTTCGAGAAAATTGGGGAAAACAATGAGACTGTTTATTTCATAACTATTGCACCCACAGATCTCTACGAAAACTGATTCATAAGAGCATGCTAATGTTACAGGCGGATATTTACTATAATTTCTTGTTTTTTTACAATGTACTTGTAGATAAAACGTTATCGAAATGCTATTATAAAGCTCGTGAGAAGTGTCAAAATCCTCAGTCGGATATAATGATGCATTTTTATCACTTATAATACACAGTGACCGGCAAAGAGTTTGCATCAAATGGGAAAAATTTTTGTAATTGAGATATCCGAAAATTTCTTTTTGGCAAATGAATTTAGCATATCGAATGACAAAAAAGCACTTTGACAAATGTCATGTGACCACTGTCATGGCGGCAAAATTAAAAAATATTTCTTAAATATGTAAAAAGTGAGGTTAGATGACAAGATATTGAAAAATGCCTACGAGAAAAGTTATTCAGAATTAGATTATACGTCTATGTGCAAATTTTCAAAAGAAAATAACGACTTTTCAAAAATATTAGTTTTTCAGCATTTTTTCCGAAAATATTGAGAAAACAAAAATGTTTGCTTTTGATTTGCATAAAACACAATAAAACCAACAAATAAACTTCACAATCCAGTAATTTTTATTTATTAGTCTACCAATGGACAGTAAAGAACAAAAAACATTGTTTTTTTAAAGTGGCTCCACACATAACGGAAAACCCAAAGGCATGCCTCAAGGCCCAAGACTTTGAGGCAAACCTCAAAATAGCGGGGTTTCCAAACGCTACGGAAAATACGAAAGCCAGCTGATACTCCAGTTTATGTGTTCGCGCAATGGCGTCAACAGATGATGTTCTTGCTGTTGTTGGTTTATTGTGAGCTATTGAGAGTAGTAAAAAAAAAGTGAAGCGAAAGTTGTGGACTAAAGACTGGTTGCTGAAAAAGAAAGTTTACTTCTATGTAAACTTATTAAAAGAATTGAGGTTCAGTCCGAAAGATTGGCACAATTATTTACGAATGGATGAAGACACTTACCTTAAGCTCTTAACACTGGTGACGCCGATCATTCAGAAAAAGGACCCTATAATGAGGACCGCAATTACACCTCATGAAAGATTGAGGCGATATCTGGCTACTGGAAAATGCTACGAAGATTTGAAATTTTCTACTGCGATATTACCACAGGCTGTCAGTTTATTTGTGCCAGAAAAAAGCTATTTACAAAGTTCTTCGAAACGATTATATGAAGGTAAGTTAAGCTCATTTATTAATGAAACATTATTTTATTTTCAATTCAATACAATATTTATTTTGTTTTAAAATATACAATTTATAACAAAAGATTCGGTTTATAAACACACTTAACTAGACCATAAAATAGAAAAAAGTAAATAACTTAATATTCCACTAAATTATAACCCAACATGTTTCCTTCTTCCACCCCCATCCCTCTCTTTTTTAAACTTTCAATATTTCTCTTTTCTTCTCCTCCATTACTTTCCTCCTCTCCACCACCTCCCTCATCCATTGTTTTCCTTCCTCTTTCTCTCCTAGTAGTAACTTCCATTCCTTTTCCTCGTGTCTTGTTTCCCTACATCCCTCTTTTATATGTATTAAATTTTCCCATTCATCCCCACAACAACCTGCATATTCTCTGCTCATCACTCATCCAATATTTATTTTCACTTTCTTCATTTCCCATTCTGAACCTTGCAATCATTCTTATTTCATTCATTCCTTTTCCCTCTGTTATGTACCTTGGTGTCTTGTCTCTCATTATTTTTATGTATTTCTCGTTATATTTTCTTCCTTTATTTTTGTCCTTCTTTCCTGCTTCTGAGTATCTTTATCTCTTGCAATTATTTCCCTCCTCCATCTTTCTCCCCTTCTCTCTTAATCTCTTTATCTCTTCTCTCGCGTATCCCACTCTTTCATAGTATTTTCTTCTTTTTCTTTCCCATATTTTACCTTCTGTGCCTTGATCTCTTTGAAACATTCATATAGTATTTCATTTTCCTTCCTACTTCCCATTTTTTCTTCATACCTGACTGCAATTCTTCCTGCTTGTATCCTTATTTTTTCATTTCTAGCTCTTCTTTCACTATATTCCCCGGTGTCTCCTTCTCTAGTCCTAACGTCCACTTCCCAGTATTTCTCCTGTATCTTGTCCAGCTCTTGCCATTCCCTCCAACCCCAAATCTCCGCTCCATAGAGTACCACACTTCTACCAACTTTTCAAACATCCATCTCCTTTACTCTATATCTTTACCAAATATCCTTTCCCTAACCCCCATACTTGTTCTACTATTCTATTTCCTTTCATTTTCATCTCCTTTATATGGTCTCCATCTTTGTTATCATATCTGATATTGTAACCTAAGTATCTATACTTGTCTACTCTCTCTACCTCCTTCTCCCACCACCATCATTTCACTTCTTCTTCTTTTTCTTTTTTTAAATTCCCATAATTTTTGTTTTCCCTACGATTTGTTGCTAAGTTTTTTCTTTTCCAGGTATTTCTTCATAAATTTAACTACCTTCTCATCTCTTCTTCATTTCTCGCTGAGTGTACACAATGTCATCCGCGTATGCTAAAACCCATATCTTTTTTTCTTCCTTTCGGGCATATTATTGCCTCTCTCCATTTTTCTGGTAACCTTCTCCTTTCCATATTTTCTGAATACTTCTCTTACTTTTTCTCTTATTCCTTCTCCAATGTACCTCCATTGTTCTCTCCTTGTATTCCATCCGTCCCTTCTGCTTTTCCTTTTACTTTATTTATTGCTCTCTCCATTTCTTCATTTCCCATTCCACCCTCTCTGTGTCTTATCTTTTTTTCTAATTTCTTCATTTTTGCTTTTTTCACTCTCTCCTACTAGCTTCTTACAAGTGTTCTTCCCATTTTTCCCATCTATATTTGCTTCCGTCCTTTCTCCTTTTTTTTCCTCTTTATTAATGAATTCCCATTCTGTAATTTCATTTTTAATTTCTCTTAATCTTTATCTCGGTTTGTTTTTTATGCTCTTTCTTTATTTTGCACATATTCCCTGAAATTTACTTAACTTCTGTATTCATCTATCTCTATCTTTCCTTTTTTCCATTTCCTTCTTCCTTTTCTTAATTATTTTTCCCCTTCTCGCATTCTCCATTCCACCAATCTTTTCTTTTCCCTAATTCTGTTTTCTTAATCTATACTTCCTCTTCTCGTATTTATTTTCAATTAACACACAAGTATGGAAAATGTATAAAACTCGTAGTTATTGACCATCTTCAGAGGGATACCGTAACCCCTTCAGTTGAATTGTTTGATGTCGGTAGATCATAGGGTGTTCCACTGGGATTGGATGAGTTAATGATATAATGGAGGGGTTCTGTGGTTGTCATCCCGCCTGTTGTAGCATTGTTTGTGGATTGTAGCTGTATGAATTACGAGCTGCAAAATAGGAAAGGCAGTAGAATTGGGAGAGGCACTTCGAACTGTAGGAGGGTCTTCGTAGTGTTGCGGCAATGGAAGTTGTGGCACTTGTAATACATGGGAACTTGTCAAAGAGCCCATTTGAACGTGAACAGCACGTCATTTATAAATTTCTTCGGCCAGGATTCGTTATGGTGTTAAGACATCGCGTAAAACATTAGCAACGTTTTTACCGAAAATGTCGTGTTTGTCTTCCGGAGACCGAGGTCGCTTGAAATGTTCATTAACAGATTTTTAGCACTTCACCTGTTAGTAAAGCTTGTTGTGCAAAAGTCATCGTTAGTGGTGTTGATGGGGTCGGAACTACGAAACATTGATTCTGTAAGATGGCGTGTTGTTTGCATAATTTTCTACTGAAATGTGTGCCGAATCGGTATGCACCTCCTGATGTTTTGACCGTGAGAATATTGACGAAAGGATTGTGACCACGGGGTTTCAACTGCTTTTAGGGAGAACGCTTAGAGCAGAAACTTTAAAAATACTACGAGCATTGCCAAAAATGTCAGGAGAATCTTTATGACTTACTTCGTAAACGAAGGTGCAGTACCATGGCAAATGAACTATATTAACACTTAATGAATATTTTTACGGTAGTAAACTGTTGTAAATGCTAAATAAAATAATAAGTATCATTAATGAGTTATTTTTACTTACCTCATTCTCAGATTCGTCTATATTGGAGCGAGATGGTCTATAGGAGTTTCTTTGGTCATTCAAAACGTAAGTTTTCAAAATACCACAATTTTGGCTGGTATACCTCGTCTGCACCATTTCCTGTTCTTATAGATCTCTTTGATCTTTTAATTTTTCGAAAACTGCTACGCATATTGTTAATTTTCTTAATAACACAGTCTTGTTAGCCAGGAGGCTCCACCTTCTTTCAATTTTTTCAATCAATCTTTGGTAAACAGCTTCTTTTTTATCCGATCATGGTACCTTAGATGTTGTTTTGCCACAAGCACGACGAATTTCTAAACATAGCTATAAACTCTTCCTGATTTTGTTTTGTATGGCCATGGTTTACGAGCAAACGGAAATTAATCAAACACGTCTGTCTTTTTTAACACAATTGATCGAGTACATGTTCATTCGCCTTAAGGCTAACCCTCCCAACCCCAACACAGACCGTTCGGCCTCGAGGCGCTTCGGTCTTGAGGCAAGCCGAATGAGATTTTGGATTTAAATTTAGATCTTCAGGCGCCAGACCCGCAGGAATACTTCAAAGCAATACACGTAGAGGTTTTCCTTGAGGCTTGGCGCCTTGAGGCATGCCTTCGGGTTTTCCGTTGTGTGTGCAGCCACCTTTAGGACGGACTTGGTTGCAATTGCCTACAGAAAACAAAAGGTTGAAATTACAAATTTAGAATTATTTTAAAATGGTCTTAAAATGATCAATTTTTCCATTCTAAACCCAATTTAAACAATTTTTTACAATATTGCCTGGATAATAAGCTTATACATAAAATTCCGGAAAAAATGGCGGAAAACTGATATTTTTGAAAAGCTGTTATTTTCTTTTGAAAATTTGCATTTTGCATTTTTCAATATCTTGTCATCTAATCTCACTTTTTACATATTTAAGGGATATGACAGTGGTCACATGACATTTGTCAAAGTGCTTTTTTTTTGTCATTCGATATGCTGAATTTATTTGCCAAACGAAATTTTCGGATATCTCACTACAAAAATTTTCCCATTTGATGCAAACTTTGGTCGGTAACTGTAATTATTCTTTCTTGGTCTAACGTCACCTACAGATGAAACCCCAATTTCACAGTCTATGTCTTCAGCAATTTCTTTAGTTCCTTAACGATATCAGTAAAACCACTTAATTTATAATGTAATTATGATTTCTATTTACCATGTATTAGTGCCTCTGATAAATAATATTTCGTATATTTTTACTTATAAAGTTTATTTTTGATAAAATTTTTTATACCAACAATTATAGAACACAATAAATGTAAACAATTTTATTTATTAATATATTATTATATTATTATATATTATAAAGGGAAAAGTAGCATCATAACTTTATAAATTAAATCTAAGTGTTTTAATAGCATCTGCTCTTCTCTCCCACCTTGTGTCCGATAGTGGTTTTACAGTCACACTATAGGAATCTCAAGAATATGCCAACGGTAAGTAGAGACTGAGAAAAAAACATATATTTCCTGAATAATACCAAAAAAAAACGAGTTACTTCAAGAGGGCGTTTCAGGCATCGTTTACTACTAAATTAAGACTATAAAAGCGTACATATCGCACAAAGAAAGCTCTAGGATTTATATCTATAATTTTTTTTGTAGCCCTTTATGGTTCTTCATATTGGCACTGCTATCGGATCCCTGTCCCTGCATGTCTTTTTATCTCAATATTCAATTCTTTTAAATAATTTAACAAGAAGGTTATTAAACCTTGGTCAGTTGTGTCTGTAACTGGACAGAACTAAAAAAAAATGCTCCCTAATTTAAATTTTTTGTATCATCTTTCACGAAAACGAGTAATAGTATTACAAAGTTATTTGTTCTTCATGACTAATACCCGGTGTACAATCTAAAAATAATCGAATACTACTTAACTTTAAAAATAATTTTTTCTTGTTCGCCTATTTGAATAATTATTATTTCGTTTTGTATTTTATCCAATTCAAGTACGTGGCTTACTATTGTCGTTGGTTTTAAATTCTAATGTGTTCTTCTATTACATTATCAAATTTGCAATTGATTTAATTAGTTTTAAAGAAATACCATTGCCATTTTCATAAAGTTTTTGATTACTCTCTAAAAGCAAAATTTTGTTATTTTTGATAACGCCATAATAGAATTTTCAAATTTATTAGGAAATTTTGTATTTGTATTAAATATAATTTGTAACTGGATTACTTTACGCAGGTTAAACTTCTCGTAATATGCCGCCCCTCTTACCTTGCACCCCTCGCACCTTTATATGGCTCGCCACTGAGTATTGTTACCAAGTTTGGTCACCATATCATTCAACACATACATTAAAAAAAGCTCTACATTGTGCATTTAAAGCTTTTTTTCCAGTTACAAGAGATGGCGGTATCGCAGGAATCTCCTGCAAGAGCATGCTTTACGATACTGTCAAATGTGATATGTTAAGAGTAAAACTTATTATTAAAATATGCGTACACTTTTTTTAAGTCAGGTCAAATGTGAATTAAAATATAATAACATTGAGTCAATTTATGTCAAAAATAACATATTCTATATAATATACCTATAAAATGTAAAATGTAAGAGTAATCTAAAATATTCAAATTTAAATATAAATAAAAGTCAGTATAAAAATATATATGTATATGTATATAAATATCTATAAATAATGTTTAATATGTCAATTGTTATGAAGTTGCAGTTTTGTTTTTTTTTTTGGTGGATGAGAAAGTTCGTGGTATCGATCATCTAATTCCCTGTTTTCTTCGATCCTTGTCGATATTAATTTCCTCACGAATCTTTCGCCATGAATGCAATTTTCTTTAGTTTTATCATGATTTCTATTATACAAGTGGGGTCGATATCAGCTTTTGGAACACAGTTCAGATGACGCCGCTCTCCATACCATCTTGGGCATGAAAAGATGAGGTGTTCCTCATCGTCTGGAATCTACAGTCTAGGCAATCCGTATTGTCTCTTTTACTTATCTTATATAAGAACGTTCCCACTTCCGCATGTCCAGACAGAAATTGCGTGAGATGGTAGTTTATTTCGCCGTGTTTTCTTGAAAGCCATATTCTTATGTCTAGAATAAGTGTTTTGGTTCCAAGACGTCCTGTTATTCCACTTTTGTTGCCATTTGTCTATGCTATCCTGGTAGCTTATCATTTTGGTCTTATTCAATTACTCAACATCTTCGCCCGAGACTGTCCTGTAAGCGGAAGCTAATCAATTGAAACAGAACGTCCTATTTTATTTACCATCAACTTAACCTTCTCATATTTGATTGCCTGCTACCAAACTGGCAACGTATGTGATGGTGGAGAGTACTGAGGTGCAAGAACCCTCCTTTACTACTTTTCGGTCCGTGTTTATTACCATCAGCCTGAGGATTTCTATAGTCTGTTCTTGGGCTTTGTTTGATATGTATTCAATGTGTTTAATGTAATTTAGGCTTTTTTGTGTGTTTATATACCAAGGATTTTAATTGATTTATCGAAAGGTATAACGATGTTATCCAGGATAAGTGAGACGGAAGGTAATTCCTCTTCCGGGATTAGAACCATGGCCTTAGTTTTTTTCTGGCACCATTGGAGCCTTCTTTGAGTCATCCATTCTTGTATTTGTTTATAAGCCACTTGTGTATTTAGTATAACCGCATGTGGAGTCCTGCCAGTGGTGACAAGTGTCAAGTCGCTGCATAGGCTATGCCAGCAACTCCCGTGCAGGGTAAGGAAGGTTTAGAACTTTATCGTATGATACGTTTCACAGTAAAGGACCAAGAATGATATTCAGGACTCTCTCCTGTATTCCTTGTGAAAGAGGATCTATTTGAGAGGTCTATCAGCTCTTGCGACCTGTGTAGTAGTCGCACATGGTATGTAGGATGAGAGGGTGAATATTAGTGGTTTGTAAGCGGACTGATACACATTGCCTATTAACGCTATTGAATGCGTTTTTCACGTCAATGGACACCATCGCGTACCTGATGACGATTTTTTTCCAGTTTTGTGAAACTTTCATTTTCTTTTATTCTTCTCCTACGGTTTACGGACATAGAAAATATATTTTAACTTTAACTTTATACCTAATAATAGTACTTACTGATAGTTTAAAAACAATTAAAAATTTCTTCATTATACTATTGTAATATAACCCGTAAAATAATAACAAGGTATTTTTACCAAATTATTTTTATTATTTATTTATGTATTACCACATTTTTACTTGTATGGAATAGAAGGTTTGTACAGGGCGAGTTTTTTCGATATAAATAAATAAAAATAAATTAATAAATTATTTTAAAATTTTATATTATTGATTAGATACTAATCAACATCATTGAACTGCATTGTTATTTCTAAAAGTTTATTCTTTTTATTGTCTGCAGTACAAGCAGATATTAATTTATAAAAAATTGACTTGTTTATTTATTCGTTCAGACACTACTACGTGTTGGTTTCGGTGTCTATGAGCTATGTCACGACTAAATGCATTTTTTAAAAAAATAATATTTACTCAATTTAGGTCTGGAAAAAGGTTAGAAGAAAAAATAAATAACTAATGAATGAAATTAAATGTTAGTGTAATCAATGATCATCATGATATTTGGTCGATATCACCAAGAACGACTCTAACAAATATATTATACATATACATATCTTACATAAGTAATTTTTAGTTTTGAAAAAATCTATCACAGCTCACTTGAGTAAACTATCTGATGTAGAAAGAGATTTACTATTCCAGATGAATTTCATTTAAGAGATTGATCACTCGCTGTTGGTCGTGAGCATATTTCTCTTTCAAGAATAAAACGGAACTTTTATCTGTTATAGAAAGTGTAAGGTTTTTCTAAACAATTGATAATTATGCGTCAATAGTAGATGAAAGCTTTTAGTTCAAGTATCAATTTTAAAACTTATCATTCTAATTCGGTTTATATATTTTTTTATTCGTAGAATAAAATTATATGTTTGTAAGTATTTACTAATAAAATCACTTATATTTCGTTGCAGACAAAGACAACATTCATTTGACCCTAATATCGTATGTGTTGTTTCTCTTATTTCCATTCCGGAATTGTGTAATGATTAAAATTATTATTGAATCTGTAATTGTTATCTGACACAACGTTTTTGACTTACATGTTAAGCCACCGCAAAAGAATATAATATACTTATGTTTTATTTTGTGTGTGATAACAAGCTAAGCAATACATTGTTGGCATAGAAACTTTCAAACACAACTTGGCGCCCGGGTTGCCTCAGGTTCCGGGATGCTACAACATCCTTATAGCAATGTCTAGTTGGCCACTAGAATGACACAAAGCCGAATTTTTGTATTTTATCTTAACTCAAGAAAGCGCCATATCAAACCGATAGTAATTACGTTCTTGAGAAAATACAAAAGTACTGAAAAACAACTGATACCTTGTTTAAAAAAGAATTTTTGGTATATAAAGTGACAGTGGCCTTAAAGACTGTTTTAACAATGAACAATGAACCTTTAAATTCACCAGTCTCACAGTCAAATAATAAAATACACATCAAAAAGAGAACGACGTGGAAATTTATTTGCAATCTGAAAAAGCGACACACTTCTGTGGTATTGGTATCTTACGAACTGTGTCGGTTTTTTGTAAAAATATTGTAATCTCATCCTTTAAAAACTAACTTAATTTTGATTGCGATCGTCCGCTACATTTTTCTAGGTCAGTAGGTATTGACTTTGTTTCATTATTTGTTATACAAAGCACCATAGAATAATAGTTATTTATGTATCAAGGCAGTAAAGTTGATTTTCATGACGACGTATTTTAGTTGCAGAGGCGATAGCCGCGCAAATAAAACACGTGAATCATAAAAAGAACTTAGTGAGCACACACGTAACTGAACGAAGTACAATGA
>JALBCR010004722.1:0-10845 GCA_030710515.1 Abscondita cerata | reverse complement strand
GGTCCAGATGTCATTTAGAGCATTAATTGTGGAAGAAGATGTTGGAGCCTTTTTCGATCATTTTGATTTCTGGCCATTTCGAGAGAGTGTATCAATCCAATATGAAGAAACAGTGTCCCTCAAGAGGACTGGCAAAATCACTGCACTCTATCGAAATTGTTATTAGGTGGTTCCCATGTGTGTGTTGTTACTTGAGCCGGGGTTATTTTGGTTTAACGCTCATTCTTCACAAGATTTAACCGTAATTTCTATTTCTTTGTCTATTAGTTGGCCAAAAACGACTTGGCCAGCAAGGGCCTTCATTTTTATTTATCCCCGGATGAGGTGTGGTGT
The DNA here is from genome assembly GCA_030710515.1 of Abscondita cerata. Classification (NCBI taxonomy): domain Eukaryota; kingdom Metazoa; phylum Arthropoda; class Insecta; order Coleoptera; family Lampyridae; genus Abscondita; species Abscondita cerata. The sequence continues at coordinate 10,512 of JALBCR010004722.1, read as the reverse complement.
AATTCTTTTAAATTTTCGGGGCGAAGAGACTCTGGGTTATATATTCGGTCATTACGAAATATTATTCCACGGTGGAGGCTAAGATTTAGTTCTTTATTATCCTCACTTATGAGATTATTCTTTAATTCGTATAATTACCTATCAGTTGCTGAGCGGAGTATGTCATAATTAAGTGAAGGTATCGAAATGTTGTTAACAATTTTATCGTGTATTTCGGTAACGTCGTCTTCTAGGGGGTCTGTTTTTTGAGAGGCCCGCGAGATAAGAAATCGACATTGGCGTTTTCTGTTCCCTTTTATGAATTATTTCGTAATTAAATTCCATTAGAAAACAGAGCGTATCGTAGAAGACGTGACGAAGTATAGAGCAGAGTTTTATTATTATGATGGAAAATTTACGTTAATGGAGCGTTATCCAGTGACCAAAGAAAATTTTCGAGAAAAAAGATATGTAAAATTTACTGTGGTAAGCCAATATATGGCTAATGCTTCATTATCTATTTGGCTATAATTATGTTCGGCATCTGAAATAGAACAAGAAGCAAGCGCTATAGGTTTTTCCTCGTTATCAATTTTGTAAGACAGTACTGCTCCAATGCTTTCTGGACCAGCATCAGTGGCAAGAATAACTGTTCTGGGTTAAACCTTGGTGTTAATATTTTATCGCTGACAATTTACTCTTTTTAGTCTGATAAAAGCTGCTTCTGTTTGTGACGACTAAACAAATTTGACATTTCGTTTTGTGAAAAGGACGACGAATAGGTGCAGTGAGTGATGAGACATTCGAGATAAATTTAGAGTAGTATGTGATCATACCCAAAAATCGTTTTATCTCGGATGCTGATTTTGGACGTGGAAAATTATTATTGCCGATGTTTTGTTTGTAGACTTAGCTATTTCGTCATTACCAATCACATACCCTAAATATTCGATTTTATGTTGAAAAAAAGAACATTTATTACGATTCAAGTGCAGATTATACTGTTGGAGACGTTCAAGGCACTTTTGAAGACGCAATTTGCATTGTTCATATGTATTGCCATGTATGACAATGTCGTCAAAATAATTGAAAGTACCTTCCAAACCATATAATATTTCCGACATGATACGGTGAAATTCAGAAGGGGCTGTTTTGATTCCAAAATTCAAACGGTTTACTTTATATGTCTCTAAATGTTTCGATATTGTTTGAATTCGAGTCGATTCTTCGTCTAGTGGTAAAGGTGTAAGTATGCTTTTTATATAAGTCTAACGTGCAAAGAAACGCGATTCACGTAGATTATTTAGGATGTCATCAATTTTTTGAATTGGATAATGAGCTTCTTCTAACTGTGTGTGTTAACTGTAACTTTGTAATCGGCACACAATCGTACCAATATTGTTTGGTTTATAAATATTTAGAAGAGGCGTTCTCAATCATTATGAGATATTGGTGTAATTATGTTTTGTGATTCAAGCAATTTTGAGTTCGGTTTCTATTACGTTTGTTTTGCGTATGGATCTCGCGTGGTTTTAAAAATGCGGATTAGCATTGGTCGTTGTGGCTTGTGTTTGCATAAATGTTGCAATTGAGGCAAGTGCTTCTAAGTAACCGATCAATGGAGGGCTTTTGTTTTTATGTGTCACTTCATGCTTTAAGTTTATCCTTTCGCCAATTCTGTTGTGATTTAAATGAATGAACACACATCACTTTGTCTATTAAATGTATTTATTAACAATATTAACGAATATACTTATTTTTACACATGATAACAGTACATGCTAACTACTCTAGTCTACGACATGCACCGATTCATTACCAGAAGCGCACGCATACATCGCTAAAGTCCCGATTACATCGTTTTATACATTACACATAGGGAATCGTGTTTAAATGTCAATTTCAATACTAAGTTTGTTGTAAATGTTCTAAGAATACAAAAATGTAGGCAAAAATAAGGCACCAGTAATTGAGATATCATTTTTGAGAATAATTATATTATTTATTTATCATTATTAGCTTTAAATAGAACGTTCCAAATTTGTTCCGCGTATGTTACTAAAAGTTAAATAACGTTACATCTACATTGAAATGGAACGTTCCAATTGAATTGTTTGAGGGCGGACATTTTACGTTTTGAATGACGTCTTTGGAATAATTTTGGGACAATTCAATGCTCTTCCAATGGAAGCACGCAACGTTTTAGAAATGTAAATGTTCTACTTTAAATATCCTCAAAGCCATTAGAAAAATTAGACGAATCTGACTACACATCCAGTTCAAGTTCTTGGGGAATACGGAAAGAGGACTCGGTTAGCTCTTCAGTTTTACATATTGCGATTATTCATTTTATGAAAATATACTCTTGTATTGAATGAACTTACTTTTGTTTAATATTATATTTGCTCTATAAGAGCCCTTCTAGGTGGAGGTGGGAAGAATACTCAACTAGTAAGTCAATCGCCGACGTTTCGCCCACCGTTGCTTTATCAAGGCTAGAAAATGTATTTTTAAAATAATGTAAAACAACAATGTACAAATTAGACACTAATTTAATTACCACTAATTGAAGAACATCTTACGTTAAACTAGACTAAGAGTGGACAAAATTCACCAATATCGGTAATGATTAAAGAATGATACTCGAATTATTAAAAAGATGTAAAAATAATTTTTAAATTAAAAAGTTGAAAATTATAAAGAAGAGATAGGTTGGACTCAACTGATTACAAAAACAAGTTGGTAGTCAATTTTCTATTATAATATGCATCAAAAAGATGATATGTCAATTTTAGAAACGTTAAACCTAAAACACCAACTGCAGTGCCTATTTAATCCAACAGAAAACACCAAAACTGCACCTCAAAACTTTACTCAGACACGTGTTTCAATTTTCGTTGTCATCTTCAGCGATACTCGATACTAAAATTAAAAACAACGGGAAGCTTATATATACTATCTGCTTATCACGCATCGTTAAACTTAATTGATTCGAACTTGATTCTTATGAAAGTTTTGAAATTTTTAAAACAGAAATTTGCTTAAGTGAATTATGATGGTAACGGTCTATTAGGATTTCGGAATTATTTAAGCTTTATCTAAGAATCAATTAAGTTTAACGATGCGTGATAAGCAGATAGTATATATAAGCTTCCTGTTGTTTTTAATTTTAGTATCCGTAACGTTAAAAGACAACAATTAAAAACTTTAAATATATAGTCTTCTTTAAATTTAAATTATATAAATAACACAACAACAACACTTAAGTAACACACGATTAATGTGAGTGTAAGTATCTGCCAAAGATACTTTGTTTAATTCTTGGTTGATAACGTCTCAAAAGGCTTGATTCTAATAAACACAACGTGGTTTAAGATTTAACAAAATTTTAATATATCGAAACTAATAAAATATAATTTTACAACTACAATATAATCACGAATGGCCTTGCGCATATTTATACCTCGTCAAAATTTTTAAATTTGTAATACACAAATTTTATATGCTAACTTTAATCAACCGCCATAACTATTCGACGTGCGCGTGTACGTGTGCGACCTTGTGAGTCTCGAAATGACCTCTTCAAACTCGACTGCTTCCTGAACTTTTCATTGTCGTTCCATGTTTTTAATTGTTTATACTACTTCGCAGGCTTACAAACACTTCGGAGCGTTTCTCTTTTTTTTTTATTAATACTACTTCGCAGGCTTTATCAACGCTACTCGTTTTTATATTAATATTGTTTGCTAGCATCTGCTAATTATTTCTATCCACAACACTTCTTTAAAATTGGCGAAACCATTGCGCATTCATTGTTTATTGCGCGGACTCCAAAATTACACGTCCGTCATTCTCTTACCGTTGAGCTGCCCTCTTTTCCCCACTTTCACTACACTCTCGTTCACGTACGCACAAAATCGATATATCTTCTTTAGATGTTAGATATATCTTTCTATCTTACTACTAGAACTTATACCTATATTTACATCTATACATTACAATTATGACATCACTGCAATATGTTTTATTATTTTTAGATAATTTTAATGAAGCATCCAGAAAGGTCTTACAAGCAAAACCACAGACATATTAAATTCTGACAATAGCTATACTGCCTTGAAAAAACGGAAACTTATGAAAAGAAGGCGTTACAGCAGTTCATCCAATCAGTGTTCGTCTGAAGATGATGAATATCCTGAACCACCACAAAGGAATACCATGGCCAAAACTACAAGTGAAAGACGCACACAAGACAGACTGTATAAAAAACTTAATGAAACGTCAGTCAAAGATCACGTTTATACATTACAGTAGGTGAGTAAAATACGTTTATATTCCGTAATTTATAAGTAAATAAAACGGTTTCTGATATCTTTACACCGACATGGCAAAACAATGACAATCGCAAACATAACGAGTGGATTTCGAGCTACAGGATTTGCCCTTTCGATAGGGATGTTATTCCCATTGAAAAGTCTGGTCACTGAGCGACATCAGCGCGAAACTACAGCAAGTGATTCTGAATATGATTCAGATGACTATATACCGTTAAGTGAAGTGCGTCAAAAATTGATCACCACAAGAAATTTTTCTCGAAAGTGTTACCATCACCTTATCCGGCGAAAAGAAGTCCAAAGTAAGACGGAAAGGTATAAATTACAAAGGGTTGAAGTCAAACGATCTATATTTTCAAACGGCGCAGGGTCCCAACGTTCCAGTGCCGACTCTGCCAATTCAAATTCTGAACCAGTACCTTCTCATTCGTCAAGAACAGGAGAAGATGAGAAATGGAAATGTGTAATTTGTAAAAGAGAATATGTAGCCGATATGAGAAGATGTGTTTTTGTGGTTCTTGGGCACATGAGGAGTGCAGGATTCACTGAGGACGATACAGACGACTTTTTGTGTCTAGAGCGCATGCCTTAGACTAAAAATGTTTTTCAAATTACTTGTTTGCTTGTTATTTGTCACATTTCTTCAATTACAATATACATACTGGCAGATTTCAAGGCATATTGAGTATTTTGTAACTTGCCTCTTGACATTTATTAGTCAATAATTTTTGTTCATTTTTTCTTTCATATTCACCATAATCTTTCTTCATTCTGATACTTCGTTCATGATTATTATGACTTTTACTTTTTATTTTTGTGGTTCTCGAATTCGTTTGTTGAGTTTTAGCTGTTTCCTGCTAATATTAATACGGGCCTTATTATACGCACACGCAGATTTTAAGGCCCATTATATTTTGAAATTTGTACGTTTTGACAATGCTCCGTCCTTAATTTGTGTTCAAAATTTTATATATTAGTTGATACCCCATTCTATTTTTCTGTACTAATAAAATTTTGAAAAGACTTATTTGTCTGCTCTTTAACGCACCTATGCTGCGGCATAATCATACAAACTACTTTAATGATAATGGCTACTTCCGCCCTTTGATTCAAATGCCTACAAATTCAAAAATAAGAAATAAATAAACTTTTCCGACGTCGCGAAGATAAAATTACGATGATGAAAGTGTTTGAAGCAAGAAAATGGAAGCGAAATGAAAAGTTTTCGGAATATTTTCATGACAAACTTTTGTTAGGAAACAAACTTAATTTAGAAGAGGAAGATATTATTAGTTACATTATTGACGGATTTGACCAACCTGTATTACAAAGTCAAGCACGAATGCAATGCTTCCAAAGTTTAGATAAGATGCTTAGCGTTATGAATAGTTTAACAGATTTCAGAGTTCGAAGAAATTTAGTACTGGTGTTCCTGCTAGAAGCCAACCGGCACAACGACAAACTTCTTTTGATGGGGTTCGTTGTTTTAATTGCTACGAACTAATCATTATTCGTCAGCATGTCCAAAGCTAAGGCGAGAACGCGGATCTTGTTTCAACTGCGGCTCAATGGAGCATCGTGTGATGCAGTGCCCGCAACGTGAAGTAAGACCATCAACTTCCAGGAATGCAGCCTACAGCACCACGCTAATTCTACAAGAACCACTTGCCATCGCCCCATCGTATTCTCACCTATCATTATTCAAATTAGATACGTACACACTAATACTAAGATTTTTACTAATGCTATTTTTGATTCAGGCAGTGGAATTTCGATTTTGAGGGAGTCATTAGTTCCGTCAATGTTAAAATTGACTATACCTCCAAAGATACCAAATTTAACATGTATTAATAATTCTAAACTTATAATTTTGGGATTTTTAAAAACGTTAGTTATTCTGGACAATATAGAATTAGATGTAAATTTTTATGTCTACCCGACTCAACAATGAATTCAGACTGTTTATTAGGTAGAGATGTTTTGCTTAATACAAATATTGAATTTATTTTGTCCCAAGAAAAAATTGAAATTAAACAAAAGCACAAGATTCAAAGGGATTTCTTAGATAATGAGATTTTGTTAATAAATTCCCAAATCAGTGACAATACTATCGAGTTTAAATATCGAAGAAAACTTGATTTTCAATATTAAAATCCTTTTAAAGAATGATCAACCTTTTATTTTCGACCTAGAAAGTTAAGTTTTGTTGATGAATTAGAAGCCTTACAAGTTTTATACCGTACTCAGCACGAATATTTTCTAGTAAAAATCCTTTATCCATCATAACTTCGTCTTTGTGGGAAATTAATTGTTCAATTATTCTAGACTGTTGAAAATGCTTTTATCAGAAGCTCTTCCCCATAAGAGAGACTAGCGTAAGCTATAAAGCGAGCTGGAGTAACTGCAGTCACAAACTTCAAAGTGTGATTTTTAAGAGTGAGAATATCTTTTATTTTATAACACATTTTTGGGGATTTGAACTTTAATTTCTGTATAATCTAAAACTATTTGAAGATTTTGGAATTTTTGAAACATAATGGTATAGTTTTTAAAATTTCTTCTTGATTAGGTAAATAAACAAAATTAAAGATATTTGAAAGTCCTTGACTGTGTCCTCAAAAGTTCTTTTACAAGTCGGGACACCATTCCCCAAACAGGACGCCCAATGCGGAATATGTTAAATCAAGTTTAAATTTAAAAATGTTAAAATAATTCTATCTTTTTCTGATAATCTTTTACACCTTGAATCTTTTTAAACAATAAAATAATTTCACCAAGAACAGTACTCAAGATTAATAGTGGCGTTACTTTCTTCTGATCATTATATTCTTGCTGGTAAGCATTACCTCGGCCCCATCAGCAATATCACTAAATAATCAGCTTTTGGTTCAATGTTGGGATAACAACGTACAGTGTTCTAAAATGAGTAAGTACGTATACAATAAATAGCATTTGTACAAATTCAGAATTTACCGCTTTCTCGCTTCTTTCGTTCTTATTCTGTTTAATCGCCTTTGTAATCGTTTTCCTTTTCCTTTGTTTATGAATTATGGACTTATTATTAAATAACGCTTTTGATAGCCCCTTAAATAATTTAATTGACAAAAGACAAAAACTATAACAGATTAGAAGCTTTTTATAAACAATTGTCATTGTTAAAAGATGAGAAAATCCAATAGGTACCATGTTATACCTACCCTACAACTTTTCAGTTCGCAATCTCCCTCAAATTATTTGAGGTTATTATTGAGGTTTATATTTGGTTCACAATATTTGAGACACATATTTTTTAACAATTGTTTATTAAAAAGCGTATCATGCTTAGCAGACTCCATCTTTAAGTAAAACTTACAATCACCTGTAGTGTGAAAGTCATCGTCGACAAAGTGTTTCGAACAAACCCGCATGTCTTTATTACCAGGTTTCCCATTTTCAGCTTAATTTGTCACAATTTACGTCTGTAAATCTTTGTTCATATCCCAAATTCATTGATATGATCAATTGTTTGACCTTCATACGGGAAAGTGTGAAAGGTTAATTCTATTCGAGGTTCTTTTTCTAGGCAGAGTTGCATCTGGCACGCAAAAATTTACGTTACTGGCCATTTTCCTTCAAATTAACTCAAATATCATCACAACTGCACTTAAAATTATAAATTGTTTTTAATTCCGCTTGTTTATTTCGTTTAGACACAGAAAAAACATGCAGCGGTTGCATATGAATCTTATATATCGATCACGTGACGTGACTTTCGGTGTCGTCCGCTAGAGGGAGTGTTCCTATCCATTAAATCTCAATACTTGTCTGTCATTACGGGCTGTAAATGGATACGATTGAGTGTCTTTAAATGGCAACAAAACTACAAAACGACCATCCGAACCCTAGTATGCCAGAGAAATGAGTCCTCAGCTAATTGTCCCAGACAGCAACATATATTCCCAGAATATTTTGTAAATATCCTTTGTTGAATCTGTATATTCAGATTGTACAAAAATACTAGAATATATAGAAGTATATATTCATATTCTGACTAATTTTTGTAGAATATTCATTAAATATTTTAAATGATTATATCATTATTAATTATTGAATATCTGTTCATATATTTTATGACGAAAAGTTTCAGGTTGCAATCACAAGATATTAAATAGTAGGGTCAGTAAATCTAAAATTTGTATTTTTTCAAAAAATAGTTGTAATTAAAATCTTGTTTGTTATCAATTTTTTAAACTCTATTCCGGCAGCAGCACATAAATTATTTTTATGTATTGTTCATTTGTCTGGATATCGTTTTCTTTTGAAATTGAATTTTCCCGCTGAACAAAGCGGCAATCAAGTAGTGTCTTAATCACGTGATGTAATACTTTTTGCTGGTAGTGGGATTGAGACGGATTGATTCTTTGACCGTTCGCGCCAGACGCCATTGTTATTTGTTACTGTAGCAAAAATCGTTACACTTACTTTACTATAGTAAGTATAGGTGTTGTGATTTAAAAAGAATTAACACACATCACTTTTGTCTATTAACCGTATTTATTAAACATTAACGAACATACTTATTTTGGCTACATGATAACAGTAGTACATGCTAACTACTCTAGTCTACGACATGCACCGATTCATCGCTGAGGCGCACGCATACATGGCTTAAAGTCCTGTTTACATCGTTTTATAAGATCACACATAGGGAATCGTGTTTAAATGTCAATTTCAATACTAAGTAATTGAGAGAGATATCATTTTTTTTTGAGAATAATTATATTATTTATTTATCATTATTAGCTTTAAATAGAACGTTCCAAATTTGGTCTCATGTATGTTACTAAAAGTTCAAATTTTTCTATATTGTGAATACCAATAAAATTTATAAACTTGAAAAATTTATATAGTAAAAACTTCAACACGTTCTTTCACAACAAATTAATTAATGTTCACTTAGATTTTTCATACTTCAACTTTATTAAATACATTTTGACCACTCATTAATTTTTACATTTTACAAGCGCTTAACGCAGGCTTTCTACCTTGCCTACTTTCTATTTTTATTTCATTCACAGAGGTCTCTTCCTTTCTAAACCAAAACGGCAAATTTCGATTCCCAATTTCCGTCCTTGTATTTGTCGTAACTGCTACAGTCAACACCTGTTACCATTTAATTTCGGTTATGTTGCTTCTGTACTTACTTGTTTATGACTTTATGTCTTATATTATATTTCTAATTATGCTCCTGGTAAGTCGCACCTGATTGTCTCTACTTTTACTCGTTTAACCTGTTTTTTCTTATTTAGTAACTAGGATTAAGATAGACTTGAGAACGATGCACGCATGGTCGAAACCAATGGTCGCCGCTACTAATTATAGTTAATAAATATAAAGGAGTACCTGATTCTATTCGTTTTAATTCATATCCTTATACACCACAACCAACTTTATGATCAATATGGAATTCCGATCCAAAATGAATCGCTTTTTAACCACCTTCTTGGAAAAGAAGAAGTGCCTACTGAAAATATGGTTTTTAAATCAATGTAAACTTAAGAAGATTTTTCCTAAATGCATCCGAGTGAACACATATGATCAAATGCAAAGATAAGCTTATTCTAAGTTTTATTTAGCGCTAAACTTAGTATTCTTAAACACTTTATCAACGTTAATTACTCTAAATTATCCGAACTTGAGATTGAACTTTTACAATATTCATATGTACTTATCTTAAAAAACTTTATCAACGTCATGTTTCGACAATTTTATGATTACAACCTTTACTAAAAATTTTCTAATTGCGTTAAATATAAAAGCTAAACTTGTCAAAAATTAAACTTCATTAGTATTCAAACCATGTAAATTTAAATCACGCTCTTTTAGCACGCATGATAATTTATATAATCGATTCAACATTGCGCAAATTAATGTTAATAACACTAAATCTAAGAACGATTTTAACTCAAATTTGTCGAACACCTATTCGCATAATACAAATCTTTTCTTGATGGAAGATCCAGTCAGGGAAAAGTGACTTGCCAGCGACTTGATGAACTAGTTATCAATAAATACATAACCCAATTAACTTTAACCTTAAATTGATTAAAGATATCTTTTTAAAACCATTCTGTAATACAGATATGTTATCAAACTTACCCTCTTTTTCAATATACTTCTTAACTTATCCAGCAATACGTAACTGAACGCAAAGCACGAT
>JALBCR010004718.1:0-25311 GCA_030710515.1 Abscondita cerata | reverse complement strand
TCAATGCACTTCGTTCAGTTGCATTATTGCTAGACTCTTATAAGGCAAACCACTTCTAACTCACCTTTTCCTGTTGCAGTATGTTTTTTAGTTTCCCTTTTTCCCGTCTGTAAGGTCTCTTTAGACTGTCTATTTTTGGATTTCGTTCACATCCTGTTAAAGATTTCTAAAATTTCCCATAAAGCATCCTCTTTTCTAATTTTATTGTAATAAAACTCGTGTTTAACTTTCCACAATATGAGCCTTCTTTCAAATTCTTTAATTAATAGCAAACACGTGTCTTGCGAAAAATCCATTTGTAGACATTCAGGTGTTGTGTTCGCGCGTAGCTAAACCCGATCCGACTGAGCACAAATTTCCTTTGATGGACCGGCTTTCGCATCGACGCTGGCGATACGCTTACGTCCACATGAATGATACTCATTCGGCAAAATTGCTCATTCGGTTCGTTTGCTCAGATGCTGTACGCCTTAACATGCTATCGATCAGACACCTGTATAGGTATGATACTTTTCATATCATAATACATGATTTGCATTTAATTGTGTCCTTTATAATTACATGCGCTCTTTGGCCTGTTTCTTTACATTTTTCCCAACTCTTTCTTCCTTCCAAAATCTATTTACCATCACATTTTTTTCTTCTAGTTTTAGTGTTTATTCTTTAAGATACAATCGTTTCAGTATTCTAACGAATAAATAAATTACTCTTTATGTTGTATTTATATCCTTTTGGTTCAGAAACTATTTATTTTTTATATTATGATTATTTAATACTCTTAGGATTTAAAATTTTAGAGATTAAATAACATCCATTAACTGCCCACCATTGAAAAATTGAATCAGATTTATCAAAATTAGGTGGTAATTAGTTGCCATGGTATTAAATTTATCGTTCCGATAAAATTGCTGAAATTTAGTTTTAAAAGGTGAGGAGGTTTAAAGTTACGCTAGCACCCCCACTATTAGATAAACACGGATATAGTATTCTAATCAGGAAAAACAGAACGCTGAAAATAATTGCTATTAATTAACTCTACTAATGTAAACAAAGATACCGAAAACGTTCGACTGGTTTTCCTAATTAGGAAACTCTACGTTGAGTTTTCCAATAGTGGGAGTGCTAGGATAAAGTTAAGGTACAACCTCCTACATCTTTAAACTAATTTCTTGCAATTTTTGAACACTATTACCTTAATTACATCTTCATATATACGATAAATTAGGATACAATTTTTAATGAATTGTGAGTGCTAGGTTAACGGACGTAAAAACTACGTTGAAATACCGTAGCACTTATGGTCAACAGGCAATGCTTAAGTTTTAAGTAATGCATGAAACTGCTAGATACATTTGCTAAAACTATAATGATTTGTTTTAAGCATTAATCAGGCATTTATTTGTTAACGAGTATTTTTTAGGCGGCTTGTCACGAAAGTGACACATATCAAAGTAGCAACCTGAGATCGAAACTTCAAAATATCACTGACCAGTGTGGAAATAATTCATATCATTCACGGTGCATGATATGAATTCGCCAATGGATGAAGTCCTATTCCGATCGTCAATTTTCTAGTTTTATAGTTTATACACAAATTCGGATTATTAGGATTTAAATAATTGTGCACAATTATTATTTGAATGAAATCTTTATTAATAGAACTAGAAAGTTACATTATTAAATGTGCAGTTATTGAAATGTATTACTTTTTTTTTGAATTTTCAAATTTGATTTTTGACAATTGTTGAAGAAGTTGTCATGATGGATGATTCTGCTTCATTGTTCAAGTTATCAGTAATTGGATTAGTTTCTGACAACGTTTCTGACGAATTTTAACGGCCGAAGTGATTGTTTTAGCAACTTTCATTTTGTGCCCAATAGACTCTGCTATGTAACCTTCCGCCACTGATGAAGAATCCCATCCACCGTGGCGTTTCAGATCTTCAATCGTAGCACCAGCATCCACAAAAATGGTGGAAGATGATCGCCTCATACAGTGGCTCGTGTAAGATGCGGGTTCCTCTAAACCAAGGTAGGTAGCAATCAATTTTGGGATGCTACCTATCTTGTTGATTCCAACGGGCTGTTTAGTGCATTTGGCTTGCTGATAATTAAAAAAAGCGACGCTCAGACGTATTTGGTGCGAAGAGCAGCATATTTGCGATAGATACCGTAAAACTCGTCAACTATCGTGAAAACACGATCTTTTTTATTTTTGGTGTCACCTAATTTTACAATTACGGCCGAACCGACATCAGTTAAATCGTCAATTTTTAATTGGACCAATTCGTTCCTTCGCATGGCTCCACTAATTCCGAACACCAAAATTACCTAAAATTGAAACTTCAATTGATGAAGGGTTTTGTTTATAGGGATGTACTTACTTTCTGTAACAAATATTTGCCGTCTGGCGCTTTTTTTATGAATTTATTAACTTCTTCAGCAGTTAAAGTTCTCGATTTTTTCGGTTTGTATCCTTGCGACATTCTTTTCAGAAAGGCTTTCAATTTAGGATATTGACTAATATTAGTATTCTGGTAAACAATAAGCGTGCTTCTTATCATAGAAAATTGCGTCCATAATGTGCTTGGGGCAATTTTTTTCGACAGCTCTCCAAAATACGCAAGCAGGACGTTTTGCGAAAACGAAGAATTTACCCTGTTTTGCTTTCGCCACTCCATAAACTTGCTATAAGCTTCCTCATAGCGTTGCCGGGATTTAGGGGCAACAACTTGAGGCTGGTTTCATTTGCTGCTTCCAAAATACTATCTTCATCATTATCCATATTTCAGAGTTTACAGATCACTATCAATATTTTATCGTTTACAGTTTAGAGGAGATAACACACTTTTAGAAATTCAGAAATTCACAGCGAGAATAAGAAACAATTTAAAATAATAAACAACATGACCATAGCAACGGTTTAAGGTATCCAGATTATAGAGGAATTTGTCTCCGATGGAATTGGAAATTAATAATTAGTTTCAGTTATGTTGTTCAAACCGTATAAAAAATATTGTTCCTAACTCGTGCGAAAGTGCAATTAGGAAAATAACTAAAATAATCCACATGAAATAAATTTTTTTTCTGAAAATGAGAAACAAAAATGGAACTAATTCTTTAAATATTAAATTTATATCAAATAAAAAATAATTTTATGAAAATTTATCAGCTTCACAAATAAACGGCTCTACCTACATTGTTCACCATGTAAACTAAACATAATTTACCTGTGCATTTGCTCTAAATAATCAATTTTAACAGTAAACCTTAATAAATTGAATGTTATAATTGTAAACATAGGGATGATGTTTTATAATGAAATGATAAGGTACGGTGCCTGCCAATGAAAACCTTTTTAATGCAAATCTAAATTCGGATACCTATACAGTCATCTCTTATCTATACAGAAGAGGGAAGAATTATTAATGATTCAAATATACGCATTTACGCATGTCAACATAAATTTTAATTAAAATCCTCGTTCAATAAAGACCAGTGTCCAGCTATTGACAATTCTTAGTCACTAATCAAACGTAATTACACAATTTTTATTTATTGACTGACGAACTAATTACAGAATATAATATAAAAAATGATCAAAACCACATAATATATTAAAAAACTAAGATGAGGTTTGAAGTACACCGTTTCGAGGGAATCATACAACTCGATGACTGTGATAGTTGCTGAAAATTTATTTAAATAAATTTACTTTTGAATAAGCGATTTTCTCTGTTTCTCTTTTGCCTTTACTCTCCTCTCTGTTTCTGTTTTTTTTCCTCTTTATTGCTCTCATCCTTGTCGTTGCACATTCTCAAAAATTGTAATTATCATAACCATAAGCAGTCAGAAAGACCATCTTGAAATGTACGCATTGACCGGCAATGCGAACAAAATTCGGCAGTGCCAAACAAGAATGGAAAATACTCGTAATTGTACCGTAATACCTACACATTTAATTAATAAGATAAGGCCGTTTAATTGAGGCTTTGGTAATCCGTTTTCCCAATAGAAACTAATTTGCGGGTCGTACATGTAAGACATTAAAACGCCATTTCCGCAAAGCAATTGCCGGTAGAGTGCATACGTTCGATGTACTGAAGTGTAAAGAAATGGGAATTTAAAGCAAGTTGTAAATTGTATTTTTGTTTATAGTCGAATATATAGCTTGCAAAAGCAGTATCATTGCATTGTAAATTGAAAGCCGATGCTGCAGATTGGATCCGATTTGTTTTTGTGTATGTTTTTTTTTATTATATGTGACTATTTTATATTACATATAAAATTTTCAATTTGACAAAATCAAGTGACTAATCAACGATAAAGAAATAAAATTATGCATACAGGATACGAAGAGTTTTAATTAGATGTTATGGAAGACGGAATTTTATTAGAGTTTTGAAATTAAACCAGTAGTGGTTTCCAAGAACGTTAAGTTCAATTCATATAATAATTCCATGAATTATGTACTTTCGGATTATATCGGAACTAGAAAAATAAAAATTAATATTTTTTTTTATTTTAAATTTTAAGTTAAATTTTAGATGGAATTTTTGTACTACATCTTTATACCTAAAATTAGCCATTTTTGAAATAATTTTATATTTTCTAAATTTTATATAAATTCCGAGTTCTAAGTTGAAATAACCATATTTTTATTATTAATAAAATTAGTGAGTTGAAACTGTATCCAATTAGACAAACCTGACCTTGCTAATTAATCTTTGGACGTTGAACTTAATCAAATAAATCTCTAACTGGGTGTTCTTAAACCTCTAGCCTACATGCCTAAGTAAATTGATAAGTTTTTTTGTTTAATGGAAAACCCTGAATTTTAAGATCTTATCTGATGTATTTTTTTATGCAAATTCGTTTGGTATTGGCATTTTCTATACCTAAATTTAACCGTTTTAGGAATATTTAGTATTTGTGTAATTATTGTTTTAATGCCATCATCTGTGAGTTATTTCATCGTTGCGTTTACATTATTATCCTCCTCGTTGTAATTGTGTGTTCTTCGTCATTTATTGTTAATTTTATTCATTTAATTGTCAACTTGATGAGATAATCATTTATAGTAGAAACCCTGTATATGGTGGTTTAGAGTCAAGTTATTCTGATTATTTAGTATAATCCGTGGAGGTGGTAGGAAATGTCGGACAAGCCACCATTAGAACATCAAGAAACTGTCACTCTGGCCATAATGGACAATCACCCATTCCTGGCATTTATTCTCCTCTAAGTTTATATGAGCCATATAAAGCTTTTTTCATATTTAATAACAAAGCTGCCCTATCTAATGTAATAATACACTATGTACGAACAATAAGTGTTGCTACTTTTTAGTGTCGACTCGTGTTAACGGCACCCGTGCGAAACTGCATTTGCGTGAAGGCAACTTTGTGGACAGATGTGTTAGCTGTTACATAAGTCGTTTCTTCAATTATTATAGCCAACTATGCGTTGGCAAAATAACAATCTTAAATCGCCTGCTGAAGTTTTGGCGAGGTTGTACAATAGCAAACTAACAGAAGTTCTCTCACCTCTGAAGAGTCCCAAAAGAACGAAGCAGCTGTCGAGTGATGTAGATGCCGTACGTAAATTCTGCAATTACAAAGTAGCTACTGTTTTATTCGGTTGGCAAGAATTAGAAAAGCGCTTAGATTTTTCACTATGTTGAAAAGTTCACAGCCGGTATCTTACAGATTTCTACAAATATTACTTTTTGCTGATTATATTATTAATTGTACAGTAGAATTTATAATGTGATGATTTTGAAATATTTACTACGGAATTAAGCCAGATATACAATCCATGCCTGGAGCAGATTTACCCTCTAGAGCCAGTACAGTGATTGGGATAGTTATTCTAGACAAAGTCCGGAATGACACTACGACACAACACTCTTATAACCGATCAAAACACATTATTTAATACAGTAATACTATTATTACTTATTATTACTGGTTTATAAGTTTTACGACATCTAGTGTGGACTCGTGAT
This sequence comes from Abscondita cerata, assembly GCA_030710515.1. Lineage (NCBI taxonomy): Eukaryota > Metazoa > Arthropoda > Insecta > Coleoptera > Lampyridae > Abscondita > Abscondita cerata. The sequence goes on along the minus strand of JALBCR010004718.1, from coordinate 19,304 downwards.
AACGTAACACGTCTGAAATTAATTTAAATTTAAGCTTCTGTCGACAGATGTGTGTAAGCAGTTACATAAATCAAACCTTCGATTATTATAGCCAACTAAGTGATTGCTAAATAACAATCTCAAACCTGTAAGAGGTTGCACAATAGCAAACAAACACCGAGAATCACTCGACGGCTGTTTCGGCGCTTTTGGGACTCTTCTCTTCGAGAGTGAGAGAACTCAAGTTCATTACTGTACAATGCGCGCTGTCGGCTTGCCAACAATTGGTTGGCTATAATAATCAAAGGATGGATTTATATAACTGCTTACACACATTTGTCGACAATGTTAGGTTAATATCAATAATAGATGCTTGTTACTTTTTAGAAAGTGTTTCGTTAGCATGAGCGGGACTAGACGTCGTAAACATGTTATCGGTCGTACCCTCTTTGAGTAATAAGTCAACAGTCGCATATATTGTACGATAGTGAACTTACACTCGAATTCTGTTACTAGTGAAGAGTCTCAAAGGGACGAAACAGCTGTCTCTGAGTTTATTTGCAATATTACAATCTCATGTAAATTTATAACAAGCGATTTCAGATTGTTTTTTATGCCAAGTATTAGTTTCATATTAATATTAATATTTAAATTATTCAGCGAAATAAGTAGTTTTTAGTTAATAAGCTTAGTCGATCTCTATATTTTTAGACTCCTAATGAACATCAGAATTCCCTGTCTTAATCAACTGTTTGAAAGGTCTGTTCTTTCTAAGAACACTACATTTGCAGTTTTTTATTGAATTATTTCCGAGTTGATAAAATTTTACCATACTATTATTGCGATCCTTTCCGTATGTCAGGGATAGAGATTAGAATTTGATCCCGTTGTTTGTAATTTCTTACCGTATAATTTGTGAACATTTCTGTGCATGGTATGCGTCACATTCGCAACCAGCACTACATTCTTTCTATTCCCATCAAACGGTATTTCGGTTGAGAAAAATATAGAAATTTTTCGCAGTTGTTTTATATGTTTTTTTAATATGGACGTGGTTTCATATCGAAAAACTTTTAATGATAACGTTTATAAATCGATCCCTTGTTTTTTTTAATTTGAGAAAACTTATTTTGCAATACGTAAGTGGAAATCACTGAGGAGGTAAAAATAATTTCTGTTTTTTGTTCGATCATTTGATGCGCTGAATGTATTTTGCCTTGTACATTCTGAGTAAGCATCGAAAACGATTTGGGCACTTATCTAGTATTTAGATAAGACTTATGATATAGTTTGTGTGAAACTCCTGGGTCAGTGAATTTAATTTTTATACAGGGTGGGGCACTACTAACAAATTATCCTGTAGCATTAAAACGACAAATAATGCTGAAATTTTAAGGCATACATACGTCAAGTGAGCAAAATAAAAAAAATGTGTAAAACGGGGAATGGGTACCGGATACAAGAACCGACGTGGTAATAAGATTTATGAACAGAAACTTCGAACTCAAGAAAATAATATAGAAGAAAAGCTTTATTCATATCGAAAGCAAACAATTTAACCTAATAGCATGTTACTTTTCCCCTAATGCAGACATCCAAAACTATTCAAACAAACTAGAGGAAATAATGGCAAATATCACAGAAAAGTTATAATAGCAGGCGATATGAATGCAAAAGCTAGGTCGTGGTGCGCACCTGTTACAGACGCAAGAGGCGATATACTAGAGGATTGATTCACGAGAAAAATTTAGTGGTATTAAACGACGGAAACCTTCGTGAGAAGAAACTCGAAATCTTGGATCGACTTCACTGTGGTAACGCAAAAACTTGGAACGAGGGTAGAACAATGGTCCTTAGTAGACCAAGAAACTTTAAGCAACCACAAATACATTACGTATAGTGTTAGTTTAAGAGGGAAAACAGAAAACACACTAATAGGAAATATAAAGGTCCCGGTCCGGGAAATCTTTAAATTAACAGCGGAACTAAACCTATAGTTACCGGTAAATGAAAAACTAGACATGCAGGCTATGGTTAAACTAGTAGGTAGGTGCTACAAAGACTGTCTATACAGTAATCCACATACAAACAGGATTCAACCATACTGGTGGACCGAAGAAATTTACATGGCCAGAAAGAGATATAATAAAAAAAAGCTAACCTCCGAAGAAATCGAAACGGCAGAGACAGAGGTATAAAGCTGCAAAAAAACTTAGAGATTTAATAAAAACAACTAAGAGAGGGTACTAGAAAGAAGTCTGCAACGAGCTGCAAAACGACATATGGGGACAGAGATATAAAATCGTAATGAAAAATTCCAAAGAAAAACACTCCAGTAAATCTATCCGACAGCAAAGCAAGGCAGATCGTGAGATCGTTGTTTAAAATAGGAAAAGGTTTTAGGAGGAAAAAAGCTATCAGCCACAGAACCGAACACTATTCAAATAGAGAGGCAAGAACTAGACGGTATAATAAAGAACATCAAAATAAACAAGGCGCCAGGTCAAGATGGAATACCCGCAAAAGCCTGGTAAATTATATATGATATAATACCGGATAGGATGGTAAACCTCGTTTAACGACCTACTACAGAGAAACCAATTCCACATAAATGGAAACAAGCCAGGGTAAGGTTGATAAGAATCGCCGGCAGCTACAGACCTATATGTCTCATAGACACAATCGGTAGAAGAGATTAAAGAGAAAGAAGACCTCTCAAAGAAGCAATACGGATTTAGAAAAGGCTACTCCACTCATAATGGCAGCTAACAAAGTAAAACAACTGGTCAAGAATAGCAAAAGTAAATGGGTCATCTTAGTAGCCATCGACATTTGAAATGCGTTCAATTCTGCTCCGTGGGACAAGATTATGAGAGAAATACGAAGAGAGCAATCACAAATGGACTAGTTAAGATCATCGATAAATATCTCACGACAGGAAGATACTAGTAGGAAAAACACTAAATTATGGGTAAGGGCTGGAGTACCACAAGGATCAGTCTTAGGACCTACATTGTGGAATATCCTATGACGGAGTCCTAAAACTGACTCTCCCTAACAACGCAAAGACGATCGCCTATGCAGACGATCTTTTACTTATTCTAGAAGCGAACTCAACCAAATGTATTAACCGAGAAGGATGCGCCGCGTTAAAACAAATAATCACATGGATGAATTTTAAAAATATTTTGTATTATACAAAGGTGCTCTAGAAACATTTTTACCATATTAAAGTTGGGTTATTTTAAATGGATCGCCCTGTATTTTTTTTTATTTTTGAATTGTACGATAAAAATCGTGTTGTTTTAAGCATTAAAACCATCACTTAGATGGCGCCGTGCACTTTAACGCACACTAGTCTTTACAGTTAACTGTTGGCATTTACTTAGTTTATACTAATTACACGTGTCCATTTTAACACGAGATGTCGCAAGACACACATTTTACTTATAAAAATAATGTATGTTCTTTAACATGTCCTTATACTTACTTACTTTCGTTTCGGAGATAAATCGATTTCACATGATTTGCAGGCCCTCTAAACAAATGTAAAACTTCAAAGTAAATAAGAACAAAGCAACGTTGACTTACATCACCTCCACCCTTTTGCAATATTTACTATTATGGTATGATGTACAGGGTGTTTTTAATACTACCACATAACACTAACGACTTAAAACTTAAATAACTTGCTTAACTTAATTGAACACTCTACATTTCTGTAGCATGTTGAAAACTGAAACTAATTACCTTTTAGTCGGTATTAGGGGCTACCAACCCCTAACTCTGATAGTTTTCGAGAGATATTTTAAAGTTGATAGTTTAACTATTTTTTATGTACTGGAATCTAAGTTACCTATAAAATATCCGTAATATGGACATTATCTTGTAACTTTCAGTTTAGGGCATTTAACTTAAAAATATATTCTTTTGAAAATATACTTAATGTGCTATTGTATTCCGGGCTCTAAGAAATCAGTTGAATTACGCTCACCGGTTACAATTTACTGTGTTTAACAACAGCAACTGTTATTTGGTACATCAAAAACCGATCACACTGTAAACATCGACAAACTTTTTTAACCAGTTATTAAAGAAAACACCAAAAAACTACACAGAAACTCTACTCAAACACGTCTGTTCGATAGCTAAGCTATCACCATTATGGTGATAACTTATCTATCGAAACACGTGTTTGAGTATAGTTTTTGGTGCAGATTTTGGCGTTTTTCTTTTGTTACAGATAGACGATCGCTTAAATAGTACTGGTATAATAAATTTTAAAACCATTATTTTAAAAATTTTTTAACAAATTTTACATTGTCATCGATTTTTGCTGAAATTAATAAAGATTGCTGTTGTTTGTGACAGGTGGGCGTGATTCGACTAACTCTTAGAGCTCTGGATAAGTCATGAGCATATTTCTGTTATTTTGTTTTTAAACATTTTTTTAAGGTTAATATTTAAAGCTGAATTAAAATAGTTTAGAAGATAATGTGCATTTTACTGATATCTCACTGGTAACTTAGATTCCAGTAAACTGCAAATTGTTAAACTAGCAAATTTTTAAATATGTATCTCGAAAACTATTAGAGTTAGGAGTTGGTAACCCTAATACAGATTGAAAGGTAACTAGTTCCAGATTTTAACAGGGTACAGAAATGCAGAGTGTTCTATTTCAGTTAAGCAAGTTATTGAAGTTTTAAGTCGTTAGCGTTATGCGGCAATATTTAAAACACCCTGTACATCATAACATAATAATAAAATATTGCAAAGTGAATGTTAAAAGCTTTTAGTAAAGTGGTGTAAAACAAAGTTGCTTGTTCTTATTTGTCTTGAAGTTATTGGATTTTTTGAGGGTCTGCAAATCAGTTAAAAATCGATGTATCTTAGAAACGGAAGTAAGTAGGTATATAAGGTAAAATAAAAAAAATACAAGGTAATCTATTTAAAATAACCCAACTTGCATATGTTACGTGTTTCTGGAACATTCTGTAGAATCAAAAATATTTTTAAATTGTGGTTTCAAATAATCTGGATATTGCATGCCTTAAGATTTTTACATTATTTGCCATTTTAGTGCTACAGAATAATTTGTTGGTAGTGCCTCACCCGTATAAATGAGGTCTATTTCAAATGATTTTTGGAAAAACCTAAAAATATGATAAAATTTTGAGGTTTTTCCTGTTTCTCGTTGCAAATCCTTACTCAACGTATAACTAAGTTAAAATTCGTATTTAACACCCCTAAAACACAAAGAACTACTTGTAACAAAAATTTGTATGTTTTTTCCTGAATCGATCACCCCAGAAACGATTTGGTCTATTATTATGTCCGTATTCTTGAACATTCAGCTGTGGTAGGCGCAAAGTAGTGATCGCTGAAACGATCACATTGCGATTGTCTGATTTTTGTTGTATTGCTAACATTTTGAGTTTTCTATATCTTGAATAAAACAAAAGAAAATATAGAAAAAATTCTTGTAAATTTAAATAAAAAAAATTTCTATCATTTTTTCTTCTTTGTATCACACTCGAAAAAGCATCTTTTTGTTTTAATTTTCCAGCTTAAAATTTATTAAACCAGTCTCAAAAATTTCCTGTACAGAGATCTCTCTGAGATCACCTACTGTAGTGCAGGTCATAAAGAAAACATTTTGTCTTCGAATGGCTCGAAAAGACCGGACCTATCATCGGTCGAAACGTGGGGCAAAACAATAAGCTCATGAAATCTTGTTGATTCAATCAATTACATTACCCTTAAGAAGGTCCAATAAAAGTATTGGGAATTCTACTAATAAAAATTTGAACAAGGAGCTCATTATCAAGTTTAAATTTAGCGTTTTTTGTCACAATCTTTTACGAAGATCAGTTCCAATTTTTTAACTTCTTTTAAAAAATTAATTACACTTTTTTAAAAGTATTGGTGGTTATATATAGTTAAATATAGAAACCATTTAAAGGCCACTGACAATTTTGCATTCAAAAGAATTTTTCTGTCCTTTGAAATGTTACTATTCAAAGGAATTGGTTTCGTATAACTCTCAGCTCCCCAAAATTAACAATCATAAACATGTGTACGATTAAAGGCGTTAAAGCGTTTTACACATCAAAAAGTAAAACGTATGCTTTCTGAACTGGAAAATGTATTTAAAGTAATACAGGGTTAAAGTATTCTTGATTTAATACAAATTATTACATTTTACTTTGAACACTTTTAAAACCTAACCCAAACGTTATTTTTAGTACCATTCTGCAATTTTTAGAATTGACTTATGCGGAAATAAGGGCAGTATATTAAATTAATTTAAGCCACAAATATTAAGAAACCATAAGTCCAACTGAAATGACTGCTGATAAGTGGTGTAGGTAAAAGATAAACTTGAACCGGAAACATTATGAAATACTTCACATTTTACATGAAGAATCGTAGGAAGATACAAATCGGTAGGGGATGATTTAACGGACATGTGGCAAACCAAATGCTTGTGCCGAAGTTAGGGTAGATAAAACGAACTGACAGATACGATTGGAAACTTAAATTAAAGTTTCAAAACGCACCACCAATTTTTCTTTCTTAGCTCTCACACAAATCGTTAAAATACACTTCTTTATATTTAGATTTACGACACTGAAAGCGTTGAGAGTTGTGTTCCGCATAATCCTCAAGTCTTAATTTAACTTGCTTTCTATTTAACACCGTATTTCAAAAATTGTTTGTTCGCCGTTTTCGTATTACAATTAAGTAATGAAACATATTTTTAAAGAGAGCACGGATGCGTTGAAACGAACACCCACAATGTTATTCATTTTAAAAACGTGGTTGAAGAAAAACAAACAGAACCGATGAAATATTTTATAATGTTGTTTTCAATCTGCTTTCAATTAAGGAAGGTTGTGAACAGACGCTAGAACTGTTTAAATATAAATATGAATTGTATTGTAAACATCGTGACGTGTTTCCACTTCACGTATCTGACAATTATTACGTACATGCTTGGATTGTTGTAACTACGTTCATAAATTCTTTTCGGTATATATACGTTTTTTTTAGATTATTTAAGGTAAATGTTCGCTTAATCTGGTTTACTATTGCGCAATGTGTTCTTAGAACACATTTACTTAATAAATCTAGTAAGCTTTATTAGAATTACGATTTTGGTGCTGTTTCTTGGCAATTCTGTTGATCTTGAGCATTAAGTAGGTAGTAGAAGTAGATATTAGACTCTACATCTGTATTTTAAAGTAAATTTCGTTTTTTAGTATTTTTGTGTTAAAATGAATTACCGTCATATGCAGGTTAAATGACGAAAGAAACAAAAGCATATATATTTTACAACCTGAACCAAATCTCAATTTTCCCGGATTTCTGCAAATATTTTCTCCAAAAATTATTTCATTAACTTCGAGTTAACTTGTTCTCCGTACTGAACTGATACTGAGGGATCAGTAGTGTTCAGAGAAAAGTTGTTGGAACACATCTCTCTGTCTTCCACTTCTCCAGTAGATTCATTTTCCCTGTTTCACTTCTTTGTATCCTTTTTATCTTTACTTTGATTTCTTTGCCTAGAATTTTTTTTTCATAGGAGGCTTGTGATATGTAATAAAACAATTTTCTCTCCTTCACTTACCTTTGGCAGGCAAGGAAACGGGAGATAGGCGACTAATGGTTTCTGATATGATAGTTCAGCCACCATCAGTATGAGGCGGTCCAGATATCGATTCTTCTGCTTGAGATGTTCGATTATGAGATGATCAAGGAACTGATAGTTTCGCGTTAGATATTGCAGATATTAGTGGTTCTATTGCTGGTCCTAGTTCTTTCTCTGTCATGGGTGGTACAAAACCTGAGTCACCTAAAGATTTGAGATGTTAGTGGAATTATCTCAACTCTTAAAACCCTTTCGCATTATTATTATTATTTACTGTGGTCTTTTTGTTGTACACCATGTTGAATAAACCATCAACATCTTTAACTGAAATACTGAGTTACAGAGGATATCTTCACAACTTGGCAGCTTCCGTTTGAACTATCGCGTTTAAAGTCTTAGTGGGAACAGTGGTACAACCTGCTGTGTCATATCAAAGTATTAGAAAATTTATACTTATTCCCCTTTCGCATGCATATGTGTCAGGATATCCAAAAGGTCATAAGACAGTCCGGATTGCCTAGGTCTCTAACTCTTTATCCGTTATATAACGTTGCCCAGGGTGTACCACGAGGAGGCGAGTTAGAATTACACCCCACTCTACTAGCTACCAGTCCTTAGTAACATCGAACCACCTGAAATACGAAGACGCAATATACTGATAAAATAGTTTAAAACATTTCTAGCAATCCTGCCCTTCCTATTCACCAAGATTTGATCGAATTTAGAAGGCTCAAATCAAGAAATCCTCCTGTGAAGACTGCTCAACAACTTCTAAGTCAAAACTATGACGGTACTGAAACTTGGCGTACAAACTGGAGAAACAAAGTAGATCCCATATCGTACGCTCTACTTGAAACTCCAAACGCTCCAGCGGGTTTTCATCTCCCAAGGAAAACCTGGGTAGCACTTAATAGAATAAGGACACGTCATGGCCGACGTGAAGCTTTCTTATATAAATGGAACATGAAACCCGACCCTGGGTGCGACTGTGGTGCTCCAGAACAAACTATTCATCATATTATTAACGACTGCCCACTTAGGAAATTTACTGGCACTGATTAAAATCCGTGATAAACAAGATAAGATTTTTGCCGACGATAATCACTAGGCTAATCGTAGTGTACTTTCAGGATCGAATATGTAAATTTTAAGAAACATTAATAACGTAAAATTGGTTTAAATCACACGGTCTACGTCAGGTTTACAACCTTTTTTCACAGTTTTATTTTTGAAAAATTGCTGTTTAATACAGGCTACCAAAGCTATAGCTTATATTAATGAAATTTTTTATCGTCGGAGAACGGTTTTCTGTACGAATGAGTTGATCAAAATTGTTACTGCTTAAGTCATACATTGGCGTAAAGATTTGAAAGTTATGTACACAATCTTCAAATTCAGATAATTATTTGAGGTGTTAAACGCGACACTACGAGCGCGATGTACGGAAAGAGAGGAAGAAGAAGAGCATCCATAGCGGTGTCACTGGTCAGGTAAGAAAAATAACCACAGGACTTATTCCAAGTCCCATCCGGCTTAGTGTCTCGTTAATCAGCTTGGCATTTTTTGCCAATCTTACGCTTTAAAAACGATAGCAGAAAATTTGCGGAACTATTCGAGTTTGTGTGGACGTAAGAGTGTTATAGAACTTTATTGCCACTGCCACGCCCTATGTTGTCAATTCTTTATTTACAATAAATTGCAGTAAATTACGAAAATGAATAATTAAATGTGCGGTTTCTTAGACTCTTTGATGGAGGTAATAAAGAAACAATTTAATGGTTTGAATTTTCGACGTTTTGCTCTCCATGCAAGAGCTTTTGAAGGCTAGATCAAAATTGAGTTAAGAAATGAAATCAAATAAGTGGACTCGTATCTTCACTCAATTTTAATCACAGTCATTGTAAGACGACATATAATAGATCGGTCCAAGCGCCAGTCACGACAATGACGAATGTTTGATGGAGTAATATTTAAAGAACAGGTAGTCAATCGAGAGGAGTAGATTTAATGGTTCCACTGTAGTGCAATTCAACTGGGCATCAATCAATTTTTTTCGTATGATAATTCTTGGTAACATATTATCTGATAAACTCTCTTTACTACAGCTTCGTTATGCGTAGCTGCTATTTCATGCATATGTGAGTAAACGTGTTACGTGAGTAAAGAAAAAGATTCATTTAAATCTGAATTTTAAAACACCTTGCAGAAGCAGATTGTAAACTAATTAAGATAAGATTACAATGCGACCGGATTTTTGATGGAGTTCATTTTTCGTTTTCGTCTTTTGATTCCAAGTCGTCTTCAGGTGAAATTCAACATTTGTCTCAACGGTAAAAAAATTCAAAACAATTTCTATGATGACACTACGTGAAAACCAAATAAATTATTTGCAGTGCGTATTTTCAATGCGTCACAACTTAATTACAAATATTAAATTCATACAAGAAATGATCCAGTACATTAGAATTTGTACCATTTATATAGAAGGCTATGGAAGTAAGCGTAGGAGATTTTGGCTGTAAAAAGGTATCAATGCGACCAAGTTTTTGATGGAGTCTACTTTTTCGTTTTTCATCTTTTGATTCCGTCGTCTTCAGGTGAGAATTCAACATTTGTCTCAACGGTAAAAAATTAAAAACAATTTCTATGACGGCACGACGTAAAACCAAATAAATTATTCGCAGTGCGTATTGGCAATGCGTCACAATTTAATTACAAAAATTAAATTTATACAAGAAATAATCAAGTACATTAGAATTTGTACCATTTATATAGAAGGCATTGAAAGTGGACGTAGGGAGATTTTGGCCGTAAAAGGTATCAATGCAAACGGATTTTTGATGGAGTCCACTTTTTGTTTTTCGTCTTTGATTCCGAGTCGTCTTCAGGTAAGAATTCAACATTTGTCTCAACGGTAAAAAAAATTAAAAAACAATTTCTATGACGACACGACGTAAAAACCAAATAAATTATTCGCAGTGCGTATTGGCAATGCGTCACAATTTAATTACAAAATTAAATTCATACAAGAAATGATCAAGTACATTATAATTGGTACCATTTATATAGAAGGCATTAAAAGTAAACGTAGGAGATTTTGGTTGTAAAAGGTATCAATGCGACCAAGTTTTTGATGGAGTCTACGTTTTCGTTTTTCGTCTTTTGATTCCGAGCCGTCTGCTGGTGAGAATTCAACATTTGTCTTAACGGTAACAAATATTAAAAGTAATTTCTATGAGATAGACGTATAAACCAAATAAATTATTGGTTTTATAAATGAAAAGTATTAAACTGAGAGTGTAGTACTAACAACAAATGGTGCGTCATTAGAATCGGTAAAAGAAGCCGCCTACCTAAAACTGATATAGAAGTAATATTGTATTATTTACCGATCACGAAACTTTGTGACTCGGAAAATGTATCACAATTTAACTAAAACTTATGATTTGTTAAACAATGAAATTGTAAAAGACTGATGTGTATGCCTAAATACCAATAGAAGGGAATTTATTTGAATGTGTTTTTCTTTTTATGAAATTGAAAGATTTTCCCGTTTAAAAAAAAAGTCTTTTTTTACACGGCCAATTAAACGGACACCTTTTAAGTAGAATTTAAGCAACTCTACTTACAATGTAGATCAAATCAGTAACTTGGCGAATAAAACCTCATTGTAACAATAATAGCGACGTCGGTTTTGACTAATTCATTCTGAATTGGTATTTACATTTTTAAAGAGTATAAATACAATAAATTTCTTAATAAATTTTCTCCACGATCATTAGTGGAATATAGTAATTCTGAAATCATTTTTAATAACAGAAAGAAAAAAATTATCACCCTTGATATAGAATATTTATTCTAAAACACATGTTTTTGTGGGTTTTACGTGTATTTTCAGTAAAATGAAGATTCTGTAATTATGCTCAACGAAATAATTAGGACAGCAGATCTGCTCCATGGTTCCTCACGCCCGCTAACGCTTGCGTTCGGAATCTTCCACTGTATCGAATTTTTATTCAAAGCTTGTTACAGAATCTACTATTATGAGTTTTGATGCAATATTTTTATTTGATGTTAATGTTCTTTGTAGTTTTCTGATACTTAACTGTAAATTTGGTACAGAAAATAGGATTTACTTCTTTGTGGGTTCCCCAAAACCATTATAGTCTTAATACATTTTGGGTGTTGTTCTTAGTAACAAATTCATGTTTTTTTTCTGTATAATAAAGTGTAAATCAGAAATAATTAAAAGCCTTCTGTACGTCCAATATCAATGCAAGTTTCTTATGTAAAAGGCGCTGCTCTTAAGGATATAGAAAAAAATATTATAAACATCGATTTCTTATGCAACTTTGGTCGGATCCTTTTTTTTCTAAAACATTGCTACGTTTTTTAAAATAAGTTGTTTCCTCAGCTTTTGTGGTGTAATATTGAAATGCTTTCCAATTTATTAATTGATTTTGAATTAAGAAAAGCGTTCGCACAAAGTTGGAGAGCACATTGTAGAATGTAAACAATAATATATTAGGATATTTCAATTGCATATGGTCGTTATTATGGCGCTTCAATAACATGTAATTTCTTCCAGTAAAACAGCGCCACCAAAATGTAAAACCTGAAACTAGTTTTTCAAATGTGTCCGTGACTTTGTTTTAATATGCTTTCTACAAAAAAAATAGTAGTGTTCTTAGCGATTCGATATAACGATTTTGCGATACGAGGGTACAGAATGTTCTTAATATTCATTTTTTATATACAGGGTGTTGCTATATTCGACCGACAACGCTCTAACCCAGAGAGGTCTTGTAAATTGGTGAATGTTGATATAGGAACATGAACCTTTAAACGACTTAGTTGCTGAGATACAGGGTGTTGAAAGTTTAAAATAAAATTAAAAAATTTACAATAAATCAAAATGGCAAAATTTTTTTTTCAAATTTGGTGACTATTATGCTCTTGAAGAAAGTTTAAAATTTAACCAGTGGTACGCTATAAGGGTTAGTGACAACTTTTACCCTCATATTTTTACGCCACTGGAACAAATAATAAAAAATTTTTTTTTAATTTTCTATTCATTTTGGTCGAAAAGTAATAATATTTTATGGTGCTAAAATCAACGGTCTTGAAGATATTTGCTTCTAAGTACCACATTACAAATTATTATGTTGCAGTGCAATTTGCCCGTTGGCGTTTTGCTAAACAATCTGCTTCAATCCATACTATAAATTCGATTTTGAAAAAGGTTAAGCTGTAAATTGTTCAAGAAGTAATACAAATTATTTTAAAGGCATTTTTGATTTATTGCAAGTTTTTTAATTTTATTTTAAACTTTTAACAACCTGTATCTCAGCAACTAAGCCGTTTAAGGGTTCATGTTTCTATATCAAAATTCACCAATTTACGAGACTTCTATGTGGTAGAGGGTTCTACCATTCTAGGCGCAATACCACGTATCAACATTTTGACAAATTTTCAGGAGAGACAAAAAGTGTATTATTTCTTTGTTACAGGGCACTAGTAGGCAATTTATATATGTCTAGCTAAAATTGTAGACTCAACAATATCCTTTAAAAATGTTTTAAAATTATTTTTCTGGCAATGCGGTTTGATACGTGGTATTGCCTGTTGAACCAGATAAGTGGTATTTGACCAAAAATACACAAAATTTAATATAGTACCAAAATTAAAAAATTTTTATTAGAACTTTTTATAGGAACAAGAAAACATTATGAATAATAAGTAACGTCCAAATAAAACATAAAACCACTTCTAGTTAAAATCTAAGATATTTTACATTTTCTAATAAAAAATGGCACTAAAAAAATAACATTAAAGAGTAAACCTTAATCTAATTAGGTACAAATGTAACACCTTTGGTAACTGAAAAACTTCTTAACAACTATATTGCACTAATAATAATTAGTCTTTATTAAATTGTAGAGTCGTAAAATCCATGAAATTCTGGTGCAAGTGTAGATTTTATGTCTTGTAGGTGAGAAGAATTTTGGGCAGATATTTTTAGTTGGTCTGGGAACAAGCCTTCAAGTACGCAGCTAGAATTATCTATTTCCTTGGATCTTTGTGGCAAATCTCGAATTTGTTCGGAAAAATTAATCTTATATTCTATAGTGCCTTCAGGAAAATAATGCAGTTCTCTCAGGTTATTGACAGTGGGGTCATTTGTACAACGTCCAGGTCTTATACTTCTGTACCTCATAACATCTTTATTATCATATTTTTAAATATTTCATGCGTCAAAATTCTGCATTTAAGGGAGTCGGTTTTGTCTTGCTTCACGGGTTTTAGTAACATAATCATAAGGTAATGTAATTTCCCGATTTTTTAGTTTCTTTCAATTAAACTATGGACAGCATCACATTCCATTTGTGTATGTCCGGGGTATTTTTGTTACGGGTTTTTGTTTTAACGGCATATTGTAGCAGTGCATTCGAGAGTACCACATTGCGATTCTGGTAGCCGCAGCCATCGCTCCACAATATCACTGGCAAATCATCTTCGCAATACTTCTCTAAATGATTAATAATAATTGTGGCAAACACAGAGGAACATAGATCTCCCTCAACCTCACTCCACCAATAGTTCCAACATTCATGGGTTTTCAAATTATATACAGTAAAATTGTGAACCTTAATCTAGTTTTAAAATAAAACTTATTAGCGTTGTTTACAGGCAATATTTCACTTTGCACATCCATAACAAATACATGGCACCTACCTTCCTTGGCTTTGTCTTTATCGATATCTTTTGCCTTGCTTGCTCTTTAAGGGTAATGTGAGTATTATACTCTGTTGTATCAATATTCCGCTCTATAAGCCACACAGGTATTGCACTGATCCTTTTTGGAGTATACAATGCTAAATTAAGATCCTCAAATAACTCAGAAAAGTACCAATAACTTAAAGACTTTTTATCTTCTAGACACTTTTCTTGATATAGTTTATACAAGGTAGCCTTTGACTCAAAATTGTATTCTAGATATTGTTTGGAAGAATCTTTTCTGCAGTAATGTGCAGGCATTTTAGGTAGTTCTGCCAATAATTTGATTGGTCCTCTTGTCCGATCTCCTTTCTGTTTTAGGTCGGGAGCATCTTTTAAGACTTTCCTAGTCCTTTTGGAAACGTCGGCTGCCGGAATGATACCATTTTCATTTTGCTTACACCAGCTAGACACCATCGCTTCATTCACGCCTAATGTAGAAAGGAACATTTTTTTACAAACTTGTTTTTCTGCACCAACTTGTAAGAAATAGTCGAAAGTTATACTGCGTCTGGAATTTTCTACATACTTTCTTTCGGTAGATTTCATCTTGATAAGCCCAACTACATATATCTTTTGCTGGTCCCAGTTCATTTGTTTCAAAAACTGGAAAAATTTGGTTTCGTTCTTCTTCAGATATCGAGCGGCAAAATCTGTTCTTATATTTTAAACACTTAGAAGATGTACAGTTGGTCCCATTACTCTAGCTGATCTTAGCTTGTTATGAAAAATTTTGCCTTGTCTGTTTCTGGTATAGCCTATGTACTCTTCTCCAGCCATCCTCCTGATTCTTTTTGTTTAGGCCATTCGTCTTTATCAGGTTTTCTTCGACGTTTCTTTTCTTGATCATTTTCATGCATTTCCACATCGCCTTCATTGTTGTGCCTGCCTTCTTGCCGATCAATGAAACCTGTCTCTTCTTCTAGTTCCACTTCGTTGGGCAGAACAACTTTTTTGCCGTTTACTAGCGCCTTCTTCTTCAAATTCTGAGTCTGAACTGAAGTGTTCTTCACCAGGGACGAAGTCTGGATCATGCGGGATATCTTCTTCATTTGATCGAGCGTCATTTTCTTTCTCAACAGGCTCTTCAAAATTATTTCTATGTTTTTTCTACAAGACAGGACTGAGCATTCTCCAAAACATGTAACTCCTGATAAGTCGTTTCATGAATATCTTGTGGCAAAATATCGACAATATTTTCTTCATTTCGAAAAGAAAACTGCTTTCCAGTGCACGTTGAAGAATGTCATTACCTCGAATTGTATTGGTTTCTTCTGTAATGCAACTCTTGTTGTCTTTTATTAAACCTGATGAAGAGCTTTGATATTAAAATTGTCTAAAACTGTATCATCTTACGAAATTGTATGTTTTCTTTTGCTAGCAGAACCAAACGTTTGCCTCTGGATGTCATGGTGGAAGACTGAAAAAGTTTTATTAGCAAAATTTTGAAGACAGTTGTAAATCTTACTTAGTCAATAAAATGGTAAAAATATCGTCTGTGGTTTTCTTAGTTCATAGCGGTTTAAAGTCGAGTGGTAAATCTTTGTGTTAATATTTTTGCAAATATTTAAAAAATTCTCCCATACAATACGTTTTCAATAAACTAGGAATTGTGAAAACTGCAAAATTGCCTCTGATAGAGTTTTTGTAAAGAAGTTGTGAATTTTGAAATAACCGCCAAATTTATCCCCAAATACTTTTAGCTTAATAGACACGGAATAGGGAAAACATTTTTTCGGCTGTATCGGCATAAAATATAAAACATAATAATATAGAGATAGTGCGACAATAACATCATTAAGTATTATTATATTTTAAATTGCCGTTTGAAATAGCACGTAACATAAATATGAGCAAATTTGTAATAATTGTATCAACAAATGAACTTTTAATCATAACTTTAACTAGTTTTTATTTCGATATTAAATAAAATAATTAATTAGATAAATAGAAGAAACCATCCTACTATGTTTTACAGAAAAAATAGAAACTTACCTTTAATTTTCACAAAACACAAAATGGCGAGCAAAATCATCCATCCTGCTTGTCATATAAGCACTGATGATACGTACTATTTCCACTGGGTTACCGACTCCAGTTGATATGTGTTATTGCAAATTTCGATTTGCCGCGTTTGTTTTGTAAGATATTACGCTGAGTTTAATAGATATAATGTTCCATTTAATATCAAAAACATAATAACTCATTTTCGGCTAAATTTTGATACGTGGTATTGCGCCAGGCCATCGAGATATATATTTTGAGTATTGAGTAATGATATAAAGCAAAATATTTTTGAGTATATTGAAGGTATCTCAAAAATGTGAACTATTTGGGCTCAATTTTTTGTAAATAGAATGACATATTTTTTCTGCGTATAGATGAAATTTTTCTTTCTTTTTACCTTATATGTGAAGGTGGCTTAAAAATATAAAATTTCAATTTTATTTTCTTAACTCTTAAGAGGGGTTGTTTGAGTACAGTTAGAGCGCATGCCTCAACATGTCAATTTCTTTGAAATTCCATTTTTTCAAAATAAAATCATACATATATACATAATCATTAATCGATATACATTAATTATTAACATATAAATAAGTACATAGTCTAATACTATACACTACTAACTATACCTAATGAGGAATTTGTAAAATTTTATTAAAACCAAACTTCTACCTTATCGTTTAAAATCTAGTATGGGCCTACGCAAACTTTGTTAATTGCACGTTTTATTAATCCATTTTTGTTTTAATGGTAAAATCTACACGCACCTTTCCACAGACCACTTGGAAAGTTCCAATTACCTTCCATGTAGTCACCTGAAGAGAGGAAGATTGTTTTCAATATAATCATTGCCAACCTTTATGTTGTCTTGAACCCTTTGCCATTTGGATCTCTGCAGAAGTTATTGAGATATTCATGTTGCCAACGTTTCCAATAATGCTGACGTAAAGGTTCTATGAGTTGCCATCGTGATGTTAATGTATTCATCTTTAAATGTGTTACATCTCTTTTCTTACGGGTGCCGTAATAACGTTTCCAATAAGGAAATGATTTGGACATAGAGGTTCAGATCTAGTGGATCATTGCTCAGAGGACATAGGACGGAATTAATGCACGCTTCAATTGAGTTAAGACCGTATACATCTCTTCAAATTTAAGTTTGAATTACCATTATATGCTTCAAATGATTTTCATGATTTTAATACTTGACTCCCACAGGTCACCTTGATGAGGCGCTTTGGCGGTATAAAAATGCCAATTGATTTTTATCATCGGTTAAAGGTAAACTATTTTTCTTGAAAGAGACGATCTCTTAAAAACTTGGAAAGCTCTCGTTGAGCTCCAATAAAATTTGTTCCATTGTCAGAATAAAATCAGAAACGTGTCCCCTACGTGATATAAATCTTTTTTTCTTCAAGCGTGCTAAAATATGAATTTTACTATACCGCATTGAATATATAGAACGACTACATTATTTTACGGCGTACAATAATATTATTATTTTACGCTCAATTAGTAACTTAGTTTGCCGGTAGAGGTATTAGCACTTTTAAGCAGAAACGCCATTTAAAATTTAAACTTTTAAAAATGTCGCAAATTGAAGGAACTCCACCTAAAATAAAACAAATCGCCGATGCCTTAGTTGAAAATTTGATCCCAACAAATCGCGCAAAATATATGATTTTGCTTACAATAAATTTTGAAATGGGCGCAAGAAAATAATATAATCAATTACACAGAAAATGTTATGTTAGCGTATTTTTCCCATTTGGCGGAAACTATGAAAAGTTCGTCATTATGGGCACAATATTCCATGCTAAAGTGCCAATTAAATATTAAACATGACATAAACTTAAAAATTACGCAAAATTAATTTTCTTCTTGAAGCGCCAAGCTGATGGGTATCAACCAAAAAGCAAAAGTTTTCAAAAGAACATTTTAATAACTTTTACAAAATGCGCCAAACAATGAATATTTGGCCATGAAGGTAATTTCAAATATAACTTTTCAATCGCTAAAGTAGATACTATTTTCTTAGATCGTATTAATATTCGGAGTTAGTGGGGCATGTCGTTGCGACGAACTAGTCAATTTAAGAATACAGGATATCGAAGACCTGGAACGTATAATACTAGTAAAAATTCCTAATACTAAAACGAATAAGTCACGGACATTTACCATAGTTGGAGATTTTATTTAAATTTATGTAGACAATATATGACACTTCGACCTAATGACATCAACATAACAAGATTCTTTTAAAATACCAAAATGGTAGATGCCACCGTGTCGTTATGGGGATACATAAATTTCAGGTATACCAAAACAAGTGGCAACTTTTTAAAACTACCTAATCCAGAGGAATACACTGGTCATACACTGCGACGAACCTCAGCTACATTGTTAGTTGACAATGGTGGAGACATTACCACTCTAAAAAGACACGGTGGATGGAAATCTAACAATGTAGCTGAGGGATACATCGAAGACTCCCTTTCAAACAAACGTGAAATTGCCAATAGAATATTAGGGTGCGATGAAGGTAACACATCTACCGTAACATCAGGTGATCTTAACAGGCCTAGTACTTCCACCGCAACATCGAGCATATCCCAGTCAAGTGAATATGAAATCCATCACGACTATAATGACGTCAATGTCAGTTCTAAAACAGCAAGTAGTGGATTAAATATTATTAACTCGACATTACAAAATTGTACCTTTAATATTACTATAAATAAGAAATAGGTATTTTTTTCCACTATATAGTTACTAAAAGAATGTTTGTTTTAAGTTTTCATCTGAAATAAGAGTTAATTATTATTATTGTTGTATTGTTAAATAATTATAGCTTTCTTTTCTTAGTTAACACGTAACTGAACCGAAGCAATAT